>UELU01011544.1:8251-28654 GCA_900490025.1 Megastigmus dorsalis
TTCTCATCTGATTTTTGAAGCAGGGCACAGCGCGCATGAATTCCTAATTGTAAATATCCCGGTAGATTCCAACTGGATTTTCACCTGAACTTCCACTTGAAATTTTAGACGCCTTTCACCAGGATTTCAGGTGTAATTCACCTGGGTTTTACCTATAAAAGTTCCAAAAACGTAAAATCTACCAGGAATCCATCTGAAAGTCCACGCGGTTCCAACGTGATTTCCCGGTGGATTTCATCTGCATTCGACATTTAAAATTATTGCTGTGTTTATAAATTTGTAAATTTTTAAGTAAATAAGTTTTTACTGTATTTTTTAAATTCAGAAATTGTAAATAAATTTTTACAGTATAAAAAAAAATTAATTTTATAAATTTAGAAATAGAGTATAAATTTCACATTTCAAATTTGTGCTCTATTCATAAATTTACAAACTAGAGTAAAAGTTTATTAATAAATTTAAAAATTTATAAACATAGGAATAATTTAAAATGTGGAATTATGCTAAAATCCACCAGGAAATCACGTGGGAACCGCGTGGACTTTCAGATGGATTTCTGGTAGATTTTACCTTACATTTTTGGAACTTTTATTTGTAAAAATCCAGGTGAATTTCAGGTGAATTACACTTGAAATTCCTCTGAAAATCTACCTGGATATTTACAACTGCACCGGGTTTGGCTAGTATGATATAGTAGTCAGCTCTGTAACTATATCTATATAGTATACAACTAAAAAATATTTTAAAAAGGTATATTTTGAAATTATATGAAAATACAAATAAAATGAAACGTACATTACAACCCGTTAAATCAATCATTAATTAAAAATATCAAAAAATAGGTTTAAAAAACGAAAAGCTCTTCAAAATTTGTTCACTAGATATTTATAAAAAGGTTATAGCTCAAAAGAAATAAATACTATTTATAGGTATATCAATTTGTAAAAAGATTTGAGCTTTATTAGTCCTGTTATCAAATATTCTAAGAAGTAATAATTCTAAAGGCTTAAAAATTTAGCTAGTTTGTGTAGCATCCTTAACAATTGAAATAAAAAGCAAATAATTTGCACACTCCAGCTGCAAGTGCCCGAAACGCATGCTTTGCATAAAGAAAACTAACAGGATAAGATGTGCATTGCTTACACAGTTGAATACAATGTTTTTAAGCAATTTTCAGACAAATGTTTTTTTATCGACACAATGCTTCCTTTTTGAGGAGGCAAATCACATTCATAGCTGCGGCATCTCCATACCCATGCTTTTTTAATCAATTATTAAGTCAGGGGCACAGAAATTAAATCATGCTGTTGTATTTTAATTTTTTATTTAATTTCTTATCAATCAGCATAATTTAAAAAATAAATTATTTTCATAATTTAAATAAAAGATTTTATTATGTAAATAGATTCTTTGACATACTCGAAATATTATTCAAAATTCTCATTCTTTTTTTTAAAGTGAATGTTATACTAAGTTATTTTAGACATTATTTTTATTGATTTTTATGCAAAATGTATTAATATTAATATTAAAACACATTATTTTTTATCACAGTTTTTCCTTTAAGGTTTAAAAAAATTACAATTAATTTAAATATTAATTTAAGGTCACACTGTACATAAATGGACATGTGTACAATTAATATCTTTTATTTAGTGAGCAGAGGTTCACTACCTGCTCTAACAACATTTTTAGACAGTACTAAATAGCTATCTGATTGTTGAAAACACATCCTGTCTGAATTTGTTACTCTGTCTATACTTTCTTTTTTATCGGTTTTAAGCAATACATCATTTAAACACACGCTATTTAGACTTACAGAACTATTGGAAAAAATTGCTGTAGTCAGATTTTGATCATTTGGGTCGCTATATTCTTTAGATGCAGCTTTTTTATAATTTGTTTTCTTCTGCTCTATTATGTTTAATTCTATATGTGTATTTATGAGATCACATGCATGACCGAGGATAATCAAACTTATCAGTACTCGCAATGTTACAAGTACCAGGTAAGCTAAAATCAAAAGTAAGATATTGGCCAGCTTTGTTGAAGGAGTCAAAGTTGCATATAGTACCCGGGCTATAGCTACTCCAAGTGGAAGTGGAATAAAACCCATGCGCCTCGCCACCAAATCTGATGGATCAGAAAAAGCTGTTTCTTGTCTTGTTTGTGCCATATCATATGCCAAACTTACAGTATATTCTCTATAAACAGTTGAGTGTAATTCATTGAAACGTGTTATGAATGCATGCTTCACCTGTTCATAAATTTTTTTAAATTTGTTAATTAGTTACAAATTTATTTAATTCATTTTTTATTAGAATTTAAAAGCATACCCAATCCACTACAATTTCTGCAAATAAAAGCGATATGCAATCAGGAAGTAGAACAGCTAAACGATCTGGACGCCAAGCATATTCTTTCATGGTTTGTAATGTCACAGCTAAAAGTAGCATTGTTAAATGAAAGCGTTCCCGTACATCGCTACATGATAGTTGGAATAGATTATTTTTGTCAAATTTCTTGAATACGGATCCTTTTAACTCAACAAACTAAAAAATGGTTTGATTACACTTTTATCCATATTTATGCTGAATACCTTATATTTTTATACATTTTTTTTTAGAACTTACATTGTTTGACATCATAATTGTCAGAAGAGCCTTATTACTGCTATTTATAGCAACATTTAAAGTTGTTGCTTGAAAGAGCACCAGAATACTGTGCAATACTATTCATTCTGTAAGGTAATAATATCTGTTGCTACATGCTATAGTGAAATGAAAATATCATATAACATCTACTTGTAAAGAAAAAAGGATACAAACATATGTAATAGCAAATAATAAGTGTGGTAATGTTCCAAGGTGTTGAGAAGGTGTAGAATCAGTTTTAGATCTTGGTTCTGTAGCAGTCCAAAGCAATGCATCTATTGTATCTTGACCAAAGGCACTAAAGAGGCGGTCTCCAACTTCTAACATGTTGTAAAAAATGTAAAGTTTAATAACTGATTGACTTTTTACCAAATGATACATCATGGAAGTATCTACTTTCCATGTCATAAGCCAGCAGCCTAACACGACAACACCTTTTAACAGATCACATATTTCTGCAGGTCTTAAGAGCTTCTCATTTTTCTTTCTAACATGCTTCTTTCTAAAATAATTTGAATAATTAATTTTATAATATAATAAAGCATATTATAAATTAAATAGATTACCCTAAACAATTTTTTAAAGGTCTTGTTATGACAGCCCACAATGCCATAACAAATCTTAATGGTAAAAATGTGTAAACAAACAAGAAAGAATCAACGCACTGAAAAACATTAAATAAATGAATTTATAACTTACTTTTAAAGTATACAATAAAATAAGCATTTGGATTTATCTTACTTGAAAGAAACCATAGGTCATAAATTTTTCAACTTCTCTTGGTATTTTCATAAATGAATAAATTTTTTCTCGTCGTGCAGAAAATCGTTCTTCATCGTGTTCCAACTGATACCCACGAGTCAGTTCTGTTTGCAAAAATTGTTTTAGGGATACTGAAAGAATAGTTAATAATGTTATGGTATTGAATAACATGCACTATTAAACATTGAGCAACATTAATAAATTTAGAATCAGCATACTATTTTTTTTCATAGGTATTGATTTTTTATTAAAAAATTGTAATGTTTCGTATTCAGGATTAACAGCTTCAACTCTAGCACTGTAATTTTTATCTTTAATCGAATTCCTGAAGCGTAAAGGTTTATTAAACGAATAATCTTGATTATTTGACTCCGTTCTACTTGACATGTTGCTTTGTCAGCTGTCGTCTGTCGCTTAATTAATTTGTTTCCATTGGTGATCTTGTTTACCCACACCCTGCGAACTGAGCATACGGATTAAATTATTCATATAAAATAATAGACCAAAATAATTAAATGTAATTTGCTCGTTAAAATGCCGTAAATAAAAAAATTCCGCGCGTTTTAAATCGGAGTGTCATGCCAGGATATTTCCGAAGGCTTGCATCTTTATAAATATTACAAATTAAAAAAGTTCTTAAGTCCTACACTGCACGAAAAAATGGAACAAATATAAGGAACGAATATAAGAAAAATTCATTAGTTACTATATCTATATATGTATAAGAAAAAGGAAAAATATAAGTCATTAAACTTTTTTTCCTTTTCCTCATATATATATATATACGTAGTTATAATGTAAGTATCTGGGATTTTTGAAAGTTTGTCCACACCAGTGGGGTTTTCGAAATTTAAGGATGATTCGATTGTATAATAAACCAAACACCCACAACCCCCGACCCCAATGATTTTCGCCTGCGGCGCCCGCTTCCGTTTCTGGTCACTTTTGTATTTTAAAACACCAAAAATTTTCAAAAAACCATGATATGGACAGTAATTTAATCGTCCCGGAAACTGGCATTATATGTAGGAGTCATCTGGGATATCCCAGAAACTTGCATTAGATCCATGAAAGAGTCCCAGAAACTTGCATTATATATATTATAACGACATAACGGGCAGCCAGTGATGCGAAAATCAGGAGAATTCTCCTGCGCTGTATTCATAGGTGCAATTTGGCAACAGCGCGTGGCTTCGCTCGTTCAAGTCATACGTCGTGAAACGCAATTTAGAACGAGCCGTGTGACTTGAACGAGCGAAGCCACGCGCTGTTGCCAAATTGCACCTATGAATACAGCGCAGGAGAATTCTCCTGATTTTCGCATCACTGCGGGCAGCAGATTTTCAAGGAGCTAACCGTTGGTGAATAGCAGTAGATCCCTGTAATGTCGGCAAGGAGTTGTCATTAGGATCTGATGCAGAGTCGAGGCCGAAACATAATTTCATATAGGCTCAATGTACGGTTCATGCGTGAAGTGAGTATGTGTGTGTGTATGGTAGCTAGTATAGTATGAATGCGAAGTCAGGCCGGAAATGTTAACGCCGCAAAGTTGGCGACTTGCAGGGAGCGACTTGAGCGCAGCGGCGCGGAGTCAGATACGAGAGACGAGTCCGAGCGATTCACCAGACGTCCAGACAGGTCGTACCCGTACGAGAGACCGTGGCTAGCGAGTCGAAAGAACGAGCCAAATACGGGCGAATAGGGAATCGAACGCGAGGCAGTGGCCGTTTTCGCGACGACGATTGTTTGGCCAAGGACGGAAGACGTGTGTGAGTGTAATTGGCGTGAACTATCGTGGAGCCTAATCTTGAGTTTAATAAACTAATTATCTTTTACCTTAATGAGTGGTTCTTTCTCCCCACGACCTAAACGCTTAAAATATATACATATAATAACGAATGTATTTTGTTGTGTTTTTATATATTTATTCCTTATATATATTTGTTCCTGTTCGTTTTTTTCGTGCATAGGGCCTAATAGGCGTCCATAAATTTAATACCCAAGGATATTGTACAAAAATATGAATTTGGTATATCGATATAGACCCTAAAAGATTAAATTAAAAAAATAAATGGTTTTAAATGATTTGATTACATTATTGATTTCATTTAAAAATTAAAACCATTTACTGCTTGACAGACACGAGACACTGTACCATTGTAATTGAAGGAATTTTCGATTTCGAAAGGTATTTCGATACCTACCCTGCTTTAAAAAATCAGGTGAGAAATCAGGTGATTTTTCACCTGACGTTTTGACACGAGAAATCACCTAATTCTCATGTGATGAAAACTTCGTTTTTTTTAATTAAAAAAATGTTTAAAATTCGAATTACGTAATATCTAGCGTGACATATATGTGTTACCATCTGGATGATAACACCTAAACAGGGGGCCTAAGCGAATTTATTTAAATTTTAGCGTTTTTTTATTTAGTTAAAAAATTGTTAAAATGTAAATAACTTCGCTTAGGCCCCCTGTTTAGGTGTTATCATCCAGATGGTAACACATATATGTCACGCTAGATATTACGTAATTCGGATTTTAAACATTTTTTTAATTATAAAAAACGAAGTTTTCATCACATGAGAAATCAGGTGATTTCTCGTGTCAAAACGCCAGGTGAAATATCACCTGATTTTACACCTGATTTCTCACCTGATTTTTTAAAGCAGGGTAGACATTAATTTATTCTATCCGCGATAACGTTTTCCAATTAATTCTCTCTGTCTTCATTTTCCTGGAGGAAAATATATGGCCGGAACTGCATTCTTCGATAACTCCATTAATAAAAGGTATTTTTACAAATTCTCATCGTAAAAACTTCGTTCCAAGTTTCTTCTAATTAGCTCCATAGTCAAATTTCAAAAATGATCTACCGTTTCATCGGAAAAGCATGAAAATAGCTTCGGTAAAATTTATTATGCTATTTTTCGAAAGTACACGGCACATGATACACGGTGCATAAAAAAGGAAACACCGCAGGGGAACCCCATTGTGGCCGGGGGTTTAGGGGCTTTCGTTCATTTATATATAGAAAAAAACTTATCGTGGCATATTTTGGCATATCTTGGTACACTTTGGCACACTTTTTCAAGAAATAATATTATTTTCAGAAAGAATAATATTTGTATCCCAAAGCATACTTTGGCACATTTCAGCACATGTTAACACATTTTGGCACACTTTGACACACTTTGACACACTCTGGTACACTTTGGCATATTATGGTACACTCTCATCTCTCACACATCTTGGCACACTTCATAGTGCATCTTACCAAAAAATTCCAAAGTGTGCTAAAATGTACCGCAGTGTGCGAAAGAGTCCCTATTATAAAATTAATGTTACTTATGAAAAAAATATGAAATTAACAGGATTTCTGTGGTAAAGTATGCTATAAGATGAGCTAAAAAAGTATGCCAACATGTGCCAAAACATGTCAGAGTGCACTAATATGTGCCAGAATGTGCCAAAATGATGTCAAATGTCCGAAATTGACCTCTTGGGTATACTTTGATACACTTTGGCGCGGTTGTATAACACTTTGGCACCCTTTGGCACACTTTGGCACACTTTGGCACACTTTGGCATATCTTGACAGACTTGTTATTTCCACTGGGATTAGTATATCTATTTAGTTCTAGGCACAGCACACCAGATCTTGTTCTTCATATCTATAGATATACTAACCAATACTAATCTTGCCTGTTATATTTGTTCCTTTTTTCGTATAAGTATACCTACCTATTTCGCGTTTTCTAAGCCACGAATTAATTTTTATTTTTAATTAAATATAAAATTATCTATATTAAATTTTTAACTAATGAGCATTTTCCATTGGCAACGGAGCACTTTTTTGGCACTTGAATCATGCTTAAAAAGTCCTTATTTCAAGAGATGTAGATATTTAAATATTCAAAAGTTATTGAATTTTTTTAAAAATATAAAATGGAGCACTTTATAAAAATGCTACCAATCGATGGAGCATTTTAAGATCTATCGATGGGTATTTTTTTTGCAAATTTTTAAATTCTATTTTCTTGTAAGTGTCCAACCTCTAAAAACAAGTGTATCAGCGTTTAGTTGAATAGGCTTTTTCCGAGAAAAGCGAACATGTGCTATTTGCCGTATTGAGTTTGAAAAATTTAATAACATTTCCGTAATTTTACGGATTTTTTTACAGAGCGAAATTTCAATATTTTTACATACATCGAAAATGTAACTTAATTTTATCTAATATAAAGATATGTTAAAGCGGTTCAGGTTGATAAGGCTTTATTATGTACATAAAGAAGATCATACTTACTCATTCAAAATTAGAGCAAGTCTAGAAAATAAAAATGTATATTAATAATTTTAAAGTAATCAACCAACAATTAAATAATTGTCTAGTTATAGTAAAACGATTATTCAGCAGTACTGATAAGTTAAACGAAAGTAGATTTAATGAACTTAATCTTAAGATGATATCAAGTTGTCTTCATAAGCAAATTTTTGGTGACAATTGTATTAATAACTCTTATGAAAGAGACCAAATTTCATTGATTAAAGAAGAGTTGGCTAAGTTTGGGATTACAACTGAATGTATATCAGAAATACCTAATGTAGATGTTAAAATTCCTGCATTACTAGGTAAAAACATTGAAGAACATTTTCAACAAATTGCTTATGAACAAGTGCAACCCTATTTAGGTATTATAAATAGCTTGTTAGCTGAAATACCTCCATTGCCTGATCATTTTGTTTTCAAAGAAGGATGGACGCGCTATTCAAATTCTGGATGTGAGGCAGTAGACTATCCAAATGAAAATGGATTGATATATGATGTTGAAGTTTGCTTAAAAAATGGACCAGTTCCAGTATTAGCTACTGCTGTTGGTAAAACTTCATGGTATAGTTGGGTTTCAAAATGTCTAATCGATGGTTCATCCAATTTTGTTAACAAAACCTTAACACCTGAAAATCTTGTTCCATTAGAAAGCTTAAATAATGACAATGGAGAAAATTTAAATGAATTTCAGCAAATGCCAAAAATTGTTGTAGGGCATAATGTTTCATATGATCGTGTTCGCATAAAAGAACAATACTGGTTAAATGCATCTGCCACTCGATTTTTAGATACTATGGCATTACATATTTGTGTTAGTGGCACAAGTAGCTACCAACGTGCAATTTTAAGATCAAAAACATTAAATGTAGATTCTAATGAATTATGTAGTATTTCATCTTTAAATAATTTAGCTGATGTCTTTAAATTGTACTGTGGAAATGAATTAGATAAAACAAAAAGAAACATATTTGTAGATGGAGAATTACATGATATAAAAATGCAATTTAATGAGTTAATTTTATATTGTGCTTTAGATGTAATTGCAACTCATAAAGTTCTACAGAAATTGTTTCCTATGTTCATTGAAAGGTTTCCTCACCCTGCAACATTAGCAGGTATGTTGGAGCTTGGTTCAACATATTTACCAGTAAATTACAATTGGAAAAGATACATTGAAGAAACAGAGACTACTTTTGAAGATTTAAAATTAGAAAGTAAAGTTTGTTTATCAAAACGAGCAGATCAAGTATGTAGATTATTAATTTCTGATAAATATAAAAAAGATCCATGGATGTGGAATGAAGATTGGACAATAAAACATATAGATTTAAAGAAAGGATATGATAAAGTTTCTATTAGAAAAAAGAAAGCAGAAGTTAACAATATCAAACCAAACTTAATTACAAAATTTAAGTATCTAAATGAAACAAAATCTTTTTTACCAAAGAATGTACCACACATGCCTGGATATCCAAATTGGTATCGTAAAATTTGTGAAAAACAAAATAGTTGTTTAAATTTCTTTCCAAAAAGTCAGAAAATTAGCACTTCTATGTTAATTACACCAAAACTTTTAAATCTATCATGGAACAATTATCCTCTTCACCATATTAAAGAGCATGGTTGGGGATATCTTGCTCCTCACAAATTAGAAGAATGTAAGGCACAACTTGTGAATAATGAAATTTGGTCTGAGCCAGAATTAAATAAATATATAAATTGTGATCAATATACTGTTGAAAATAATGATAATTCAATTCAACATTCTTTAAATAATATAAAAAATAATGTAAATATGAATCATTTATCAGAATTTAAATTGAAAATAAGTAATATATTAAATACCAATGCAAATGACTGCTATTTTTATAAATTGCCTCATAAGGATGGGATGTTGAATGTTGGTAATCCTTTGGCAAAAGATTTTTTAAATAAATTTTCAGAAAATGTTCTTACTGGAATTGACTTTAGTGCTTCACGAATTCTAGAAATTTCTAAGATGACTTCTTATTGGAAAAATAATCGCGATAGAATTCTTTCACAAGTTGTTATTTGGTTAGATGGCAAACAAACTAATATAGATAAAAAGAAAAAAAAAATTAATAATTTTGGGGCAATTATTCCAAAAGTTTTAGTATCAGGAACATTAACTCGAAGAGCAGTTGAAGCAACTTGGATGACAGCTGCCAATGCTCGTTCTGATAGAGTTGGCTCTGAGTTACGGGCTATGATTAATGCTCCAGCAAATTATAGTATAGTTGGGGCAGACGTTGATAGTCAAGAGCTTTGGATTGCTTCGATCATTGGAGATGCTTTTTCAAAAACCATAAAAATTCAAGGTGCAACTCCTTTCAGTTGGATGACACTGATTGGCACTAAATCTGAAGGTACTGATATGCACAGTGTCACTGCAAAAGCTATAGGTATTTCCAGAGATGAAGCAAAAATTATAAATTATGCTCGCATTTATGGAGCTGGGCAAAAATTTGCTGAAAGGTTGTTAAAACAATTCAACCCTTCCCTGACTCAGAAAGAAGCTGCTTTAAAATCTAAAAAAATGTTGTTGCTAACTAAAGGTGAAAGACGTTATATATTAAAAAAACATCTATCGTATCTATTGGACACTTTTGAAGACAAAATGTATACGTCGAATGAATCTTATAAAATAGCAAAACTTCATGGTAAGCCAAGAGAAGAAATGTTTGAAAAAGGAAAATGGTTTGGTGGATCCGAGTCAGCAATGTTTAATAGTTTAGAAGAAATTGCAGAAGAAAAAGAGCCTAAAACTCCATTTTTAAACTCAAGATTAAGCCGAGCTTTAGAATCAGAAAACAATGGAAAATATCTTCCAACAAAAATAAATTGGGTTGTACAAAGCTCAGCAGTAGATTTTCTTCATCTGATTTTAGTTAGTATGCGTTGGTTGATGAAAGATAAAGCAAGACTTTGCTTAACTTTTCATGATGAAGTTCGGTACTTAGTACCTTCAAAATATAAATACAACGCTGCCTTAGCAATGCATATCACAAACTTACTAGTTCGTTCTTTCTTTGTATCAAGATTAAATATGAAAGACCTTCCTATGTCAGTTGCTTTTTTCACTGCAGTAGAAGTTGATTCGGTTCTGAGAAAAGAAGCTACTCATGACTGTAGAACACCTTCAAATCCTCATGGACTCAGTGAAGGTTATGGAATTCATCATGGTGAGAGTTTAAATGTTTGGTCTGCGATTCAAAAAAGCAACGGTTCTGTTGGAATGTTACCATTAAGTAGCAAAAATATCTCTTAAGTATTACATTTTACACTTGATAGGCTGTGACTAGCCTTTATTATATGTTGCAATTAAACTGTGTTACAGGACAGAAATCTTAACTTATTTTATATTTATCAATATATATACATTTTACTATATAAAATTTAAATAAATTCATTTAAATAAGAAGTATTTATTTATTTATTTCAGCATTAGCAGGAGAAAAATTTATATTGGTTTATATAGATTAGCTAGAAATAGTTTTAATTAACAAAATAGCAGAAAAATATTAAATGTATTATTCATAAATTTAAACCCTGACATTATAAGTGTTGTTTAAAAAAGAAAAAATACCAAAGTAAAGATATCTGTACATAAATTTTTATGATGTACTGCTTATTTTGAGGTTACTCGAGGGGTTTATGTTTTTAAAATTTCAAAGTTATTAATCCCATTTTGAATTCTTTTTGTTTCTTTTATAATAAGCAACACCCAAGTTGCAGCCTTATTGTTTTGAATGATTTATTTGAATGTTGAATCCAAGATCCAACGTGTACAAAATTGTCAAAAGTTCTGGATTTGCTTTTTTCGCCTCCTTGTGCGCTTCCATCGGTTCTCCTATCCCCTCTCAATGCTTGTCCGGACTCCAGAGCGAATTCTCTGATAATACGGATCCGCTATTCCACTCCGAATTTTATAATTCAGAGAACAGACTGCCAATTGTTTCATCAATCGGATTACACAATTTTTAAAGGTACTAGGTAAATAAACAATTGGCCGATATACAGTTAAATTCACTTTATTGATTATAAACTCTGTTCGGGATTACACTCATGCAAACAAGTTTCGGTTCTTCTAAACTACACTGCCCGCCCGACTAATTCGCGATTTTTGCTCTTCACTCACGAAGCAGTTAATAAGTTATACCTATACTTATTATCACTGTCATCGCTGTTCCTCTTCCACCGTTAAACCCCCCATCTTCATTTATTAGTACTGTATAACCATATCGCTTAAACGTTTATACACAACTATTAACAAAACAAGTACATTTTATTTTGTTAATTTTAGCTAAAGTTAACGGCGATTTTATTCCAATGATATTTCCTTTTTGGTACCTCAGAGAGAAAGCTTTGTATCTGTGAAAAAAAAAGTTTTTTTCAAAAAATGCTGAGAACCTTTTTTTAACAACTGTAACGCGGTAAATTATGATCTCAAAAAATAAATAGTAAGTATAAACCAATAAATCAAAGAAATAATAAATTCCCGAAACGCGCTACGAAAAATAGCAAATTGAGAATACATGGACTCGGCGAAATTTATAAGGCACTACACAGGGACTTCGTCAATCGTCTCGATCTATCTCGCTCGACTAAGACCCTCATCTTTTCTCCGAGAGTATTTCGTCGAAGATCCACTCCGGGAAAAAGCGAATTAAACCCTGCATCGAATTGGAGCTTCTGAAATCCGCGAAAATACTACTTGTGCTTGCAGCACTACGAAATTCGAAAAAAGGATTGGCAAAACAACACAACACGCACAAATAAATAAAAAACGATGCTGAAATTAATCAATGATGAATTTAATATAATTTCTAGTTTTAGACGCGATGTAATATATAATTCGATTAGCTAAATGTTTTATATGCTAATAAGTAGATTTATATATGCAACTGCATTTATTTCTATAGTACGTCGTTGTTTTTTGACAAATGGCTGGTGCATGGTTACCGGCATATATCGTTTAATATTTTTTTCGTTCAATTTTAAATATTTCAACATTTTTCGAACTTAGCTCAATCCACTGTAGTCCACAGAATTGAGCTCCACTTGCTAAATGTTATGATATTGGAATTACATCTATATAGCACAACCCTTTAATTACGTATATGTTCTATTCAGAATCAATATTCTAAATTTTTCTGTTTATCAATAATTAGCATTAAATAATTTTTTTACTCCCTATCGCTGGCGAAAATTATTTTGGATATAAACTCATAAATATTGATGAACTGATAAAAAAAACTAAAAATAAACACCTACAACTAATAAAAATTAATTATTATCAATAATCACCGGCAATTAATGTTAAAAAGTGATACTTATTGATATTTATTGTTGGAATTTGGACTAATTTAGTAGTTATTATGACCATTAATCCGTAATTACCATTTCTTTATCAGTTATCATAAATTTTTATCAATTTTGATCAGTACTTAAGTATTATTAGTTTTCATTAACTATATTTTCTAAGAATATCAGTGCCTTTACAGCTATTTATTTATAATAAATAATAAATAACAATAAACAATAATAATATTAATGCAGTAATAATAATAAAAATTATAATAATAATCATTCGATGAATTAACATACATAAAATTGACGATTATTGTTGTTATTATTATAACTGCATTAAAAAAAAAAAATTTTGGTGGTTAACAGCCCCGAAAAGGGGGATATTGCTTCGCAACCGTAGACGGGCTCCAGATCGCGCGCCCGAGGTTGGAAACATCGACCTCGGGGTTGCCACCCGCCCGCGAGCCGACCAGAGGGCTGTCGTCAATCAGGATTCAGGACCGAGCGTATTCCCTTCAGCGGGAACCCATCGCATCCGAGCCATCGGGCAGCGTTCGGTCAGTTAAACCCCCAGCTCCTATTGGCCATAGGTAGATGGCAAGCCATCAGACGCTGGGCAAGGAACTATAAAGTCCTTGTACACCAAACTGGCCCGTGACTGTTGTGCACATTACTTCGGACCGGTCGTCGTGTCCATAGGTCCTACGGCGGACGTATCTGTCTTGTCTGTCTTGTCTGTCTTATCTTCTTATCTCGCGTCACGTGCTGCGAGGTATCGTCCCATGCCCTTTTTCTAGCATCAGGGCCATGACGTTGTCTGGTGTCATGTCACCTGTCATTGTCTGCAGTCGTTGCCTCTCGTCTGTCTATCGAGGGCACTGACATTATTACTGCATTAGTATTATTATTGTTTATAATTATTAATAATGTTTATTATTATTAATTTTAAATAGTTTAAATTAATGAAATGATAATTATTGATAATTAGTAATAAGAAATGAAAAAAAAAACAGATAAATGCTAATAAAAACTGATAATAAGTGAAATAGACACAGATATTTAATAAAAAAAAATAAAACTCATAATGATTGATAAACACGAATATAAATCAATTGAAATTGATAAACCCCGTTAATGATCAAAAAAGCTGAAAAAATCTAATAGATGATAATAAAAACTGATCATAAACGATAAAATAGTCCAAATTCCAACTATAATTATCAGTAATTATCTTTTATTTCCAATTTTTATCAGATTTTATCAGTTTCTGACAGGGATACTATACTTTACTATATAATTTCGCTCCATATTATACTGATTTCTTTATCCATAAACTTTTTCAAGCATGCAAACCTTAAGATTAGCGATGTTTCGCTAATTGTACACGATCAAACCAGACTATTACAATCTTATGCAGGATAAGTGTATGTTTATGATAAGTGCGAGTTTTTTTTTAGGGTGGAGGGGGGGGGGCAACAAGGCGAAATCTGTAAGTAAATGTAATTGTACATAAAAATAAAATTCAATGTCGTCTTTTTGAAGCCACAGAAGCGAACGCAGAAACGAAGAAAATGTTTCGATTTATCTGTGTACGCGTCAAGGCATATCTCCAACGATCGTTGATGGAATAGTAACTTTTTGGTTTAGCATTGATCAACAATTGGAGTACCTTTTACAGACTTTGGAGACGGCGTGAAACGCAGCAATTTTCTTTGTGCTGGTCCGAAATTATAAAAAGAGAACGAGAATCACACTCTAATATAGATTTCTTAATCGCTTCGCTGACTCATCGTTTGGGCGGCGTAAGTAATTGTACGTACTTAATTGATTGAATTATGCATGTGTGTATGGAATCAGCATTTTATTGATTTATTAATTGAAACAATTTCAGTAAAAATCGACACAAATTTTGACTACGCATGATAATGCAGTAGTAGATAAGTAATATGAAGAGAAATATTCTTCGGTTTAATTTGAACTAAAATAGTTTACGATTCCTACAAAATATACGCGTTTCATTAAATTTGACTTCAATTTAATCAAGTACGAAATATTTGACATGGTGAAAAAGTTAACTCTAATCTATAATTATTATTTACACTAATTAATTTTTCATTTATTCGAGTTAATTAATGTCTTAGTAAGTATGATTTTTCTTGCTCATCATTGTCCGTTTATTTGCGCTGTAATATTATTTGTAACGAAAAATATTGGTGCAAGACTCGAAAACAGTAACGATATTATGAAAAAACATAATAAGCTATCTGAATTTTTGGTAAGTTAATTGAATTTTGTGAACCCATGCAGTACTTTGTATGAGTTATGTTCCTCTTAAACTTCTAATTATGTTATTATTTTAAAGGGAATATTTCTAAATTGTATTGTTAGACAAACTAATTATGTTGTACTTATTGGAGATTGGACAAATGTTGACTTGTACTATTTGAATCAACGTCGACCGTCTTTTACGGTTTTCAATTTAAATAAATTCAACGAAGAAGTTATTCTCTACCGTCGTGAAAATTACAATACATTTCAAAGTATCAATAAAAGCACTAGAGGTCAGAAAAAACATCGTGCATGATATTTCGCTCTCAATGTTTCGAATAGTTCACAGCTTATGCTTTTATTAGAAGATTTAAGGTTATCCATTTGGTGGAACCACAACGCAGACTTTTTATTAATCGATAAAAATATACAAAACGGATGCAGCCAGGCTCGAAAGTTCTTGCATATAATATGGGATTTTAATATTTTATCCGCAGTATATATATGCATTAGTTCCAATAATAAATTGCTCATCTATACCCTAAATCCATTTGCACCTTTTGCTCCGACTTTATGGAGAAAAGTCGAAAGTTTCATGACAGGTACAAGTAAGTCAACACTGTTTCAAATGGCGATCGATGATTCATTGCATGCAAATAGTAAGTGTATATAGGTGTAAATAAGCAGTTTACGTTTATGTTTTGAAATTAACTAATTTGGTTATCATTTTTTATATGGCAGATTCTTCAATTTGTGATAAGTGGTTCTTTGATAAAACTAAGCATTTAAACAATCATAATATAACAGCAGCTGCTGGTAGTAAAAGAAGTATATACTATGACACTAAAACAGGTCTAAGCAGATATATTGGATTTCAGTTTGACACTTTTTATACAATAGTCTCATACATGAAAGCAACTCCTTCTTTTAAATTATACGCAAATTTTATACGAGTTGATAAAAACGGTAATAGCCAAGGAGTATACAAGGATCTACAAGATGGTATAGTAGATTACTTAGCAATTCCTATGCTCATACGAGATTATTGGTATATGCAAACATACCCATATGAGAGCGGCGGCGGCCTATGTCTATCGACTATTAAAGAACCGATTTTGCTCGTAGACCAATTTTCATCTGTTATAAATTCTACAATTTTTTTCTTATTTATGATCCTTATGATATTATCGATTATGTTGCTAAGATGTTTTCTAAAAATTTCTGTATTTTTATCTGCATTAGAATGCCTTCGAATGCTCGTAGGCACAGCAGCCCTTGTCCAACCAACAACTGCCTTTGCAAGAATTTTTCTCCTGATGAACTTACTAACATTTTGGATAGTAAACTGTAACTTGAACAGTTCTCTGAATGCTTATTTCACAGTTCCACAATACCATCCAATTATCGATACAGAGGCAGATCTAGTAAAATCCAACTTAAAAATTTATGGGTCAGTTAGTCATAAAGAATTTATATTGCATAAGGAACTTCATGATCGTTATGTAGTTATATATAATATGACTGAATGCTTTAATCGTCTATTGCAAGCAGAGCGAATATGTTGTATTTCCCAATGTGAGCTTACGCGAAACAGTATTGAAGAGAGTGATTATATTCGCATATCTAATCAAAACTCAATGTTTATACCAGAGGCATATACGTTTAGAAGAGATTGGCCTCTTAATTTAAAATATAATCATATTATGTCAAAATTGTACCAAAAAAGAGAAAGAGAACGTGCATTAAGAAATCGCATTATGAGCATCGATAATGATGACATAAACGAAGATAAGAAATTAGTAACAGTTTGCTGGATTATACTGTTATGGGGTTTTATATTGTCATGCTTCACGTTTATTGTGGAAAATTTGCACAGCAAGATTACACCATATCATTATAAAAAGTATTTTAGTATCAAAATTGTATCAAATAACTAAGAATATAAATTACAAGAAATTTAAATAGATTTAACTTATTGATCTCCATTTTTTAAAATATTAATTGTATCCTAATTCAGTCTGTGTATGTGTGTGTCCACCAAGAGGATTCCACTATACAATTTTACTGGCTTGAGGAGTGCGGAACGTTCCTATTTAAGAATTACTGCAATTTTTCTGGTATAGCTCCTGTAGAGTTTTTTTAGATGAGTGACAGGAGGTAGCGTCGTGCTTATTTATGTTTATAAATGTATAGAGGGTAGGAAGTTTTTTTTCATACGATTTTCCAGCTGTTAAGTTACTTGATGCTATTAAAAACTGATAGGTTCGCGGGAAGATGTGCATACTGTGTAGTTTGACGTTTTAGTATTTGTATGCAGTTACGAATTTACTTTTTCAATCTAAATTAAATAATGGATAGTTGTACTTTTATATAGAATTTAACTGTTAAAGAAAGAATGAGAAAATATTGCTTCAAAATTTTTTATTAAAATACGATTTCAACAACACGGAGAAAAATTGTCTTCTAAATTTTATGATAATCTTATAATTTTTACTAAACTTTCTACGATTTGTGAAGAGCAGATTCAAATTTTACACATTATTGCTATTCAGTATAGTAATTTTTAGTTCAAAGGTAAAATCATATTATTTTTAAAAGATTTATTTCGTTTCATTTCTTATATTTTCTTAACTTCTGACAGTACAACAAGAAACAAAAGCTTACAATTACCAAAAATGTGTAAGGCTGTAAGTAATGAGAATAGCAAGATATTAAAATGCTGTGCACTTCTTTGTTACTTTGTTACATTAGATTTTTAATAAGCCAAATTATATTTCAATTTATAGTTTTAAGGTTTATAGTATAATATATTGTAACCGATTCCACCATATGGATGGTATTCAACACACTATGTAATTTTATACTGGTATAAATAAATAAATAAATAAATAAATAAATAAATAAATAAATATGTATTATATATTTCGAATATTAGAAAGGAGGATGCCCACTTATATAAGTAATTGTGACTCTCACTGGGAGCCTTAGTTAATTGTATGGATGTATACGTTACAAAATAAGAAACATTTCCAAAAAAAAATTAGCTGTCTAGACCAAAGGGAAACTGAAATATACCTTGCTAAGGTTTGGAAATTAACATGGGTAGTATATCTATAGACATATCAGACAAGTAGAATAGTTCCGACTACAGTCAGACATCAATATCTTTAGATATATTTTCCGTGTTAATTTTCAAACTTTAGCAAGGTATATCTCAATTAAATTCAAATTACGGTGGTTTTACGAGTCAATTATTTATTGATGTTTATAAAGACGTTTCGGCGATTATTTTACCGCCCTTTTCAAGTCTTGTTATCTTTTATCAATATTCACAATATTCAGTAACGATCCATTTTGGTTCTCTTTAAAATAGTAGAGATTTGTTTTACTAAAACTGGAACGTTTTATAATTTTATTGTTTTAGAACTCATGTGTTTGACTCCATATGCGTTTGTGTGCATTAATATTAGTTTAATGGGATAAGGAATCTTGAATCTTAGGATAGGCTTCATTCAAGGAGGAAATTTTTTAAAGGAATGTACCGTTTTTAGGAGGATATATTGAATAAGTATGAATCTGAAATTTTATCAGGGCGCCTTTTAAAGTAATCTGAATTTTAAATTGTACGATATCTTAGAAGACGTAATGCTTCTTGAAATGACAATTTATTTTTCATTATTTAAACAAGATTATCTTGAGATATATTACTCTCAATAATTGTCTAAATATCGTAATGATTGGTGTTTTGAGGCAAACCTTGGTGATTGATTGATTATAGATATAGCATGTCTTTTCAGCACATCATGGCTTTCAAGACAACTATAAAGTATTTCGAATTATTTTATTAGTAGAAGCTTTTAACTTATTTTATCAAGATTGTAAATATTAACTTTATTTTAAATAATTAATTGAAAATTAATCACTTGAAATTTCCATTATTTATAAATATTTACTAGGTGAAATGTTTAGAAAAAAGTGTTTCCCTTTGGTCTTTAGACAGCTAATTCTTTTTGGAAAATGTTTCTTATTATTTTGTAACCTATACAATCATACAGTTAACTAAGATTCCCCGTGAGGGATACAATTACTTATATCTGTAGACATCCTCTTTTAATTAAATTTTTACAATTAATAAATATAGGAAAAAAGTTTTTCCTTCGTTTAGGGGGCGCGAACCTGGGACCTATAACCGCGCGTGAGAAGCTGAGCGCGAATTGTCCTCTTAGCCCACAAGCTGTGCGAAATCATCAAATCATTAATTCATTGATCTTTTTTATAGTGTATTGATCTGCTATTCTTTAACATATTTTATAAATAAGATTTGCACAAAAATTTCATTGATAATAAATACATCAATTCCCTGTTGAAAAAATCCAGCTGGATTTCCTGCTGGAATTCTAGGTGGATTCCACTGGAATCCAGGTGGATGTCCAGGTCCTGGATTTTTGCAACTAATTACTAAACATTGAATTTCACGTAGATTCGGTGACTTTATTAGGTGTTACCATGCGGATGATAACACCCAAAGTGGGTAACTAAGCTTCAATATTCGAATTTTTTTGGCTTTTTCAAATTTAGTAAAAATACAAAAAATTCGAATATTGAAGCTTTATTACCCAGTTTGAGTGTTATCATCCGCATAGTAACACCTAATAAGGTCACCCGATCTACGTGAAATTGAATGTTTAGTAATTAGTTGTAAAAATCCAGGACCTGGATATCCACCTGGATTCGCCCGGAATTCCAGCCTGGATTTCCAGTTCAACAGGGTTATCAAAGACTTTCAACAAGTTATAATGCCAATATCGCGTTCTTTTTCAGGTTAGAATTTTGTCAGTGAGTCTTATACCATAATAATTAATGAAACATATAATATATATATATTTCTAAAATTGCTTCTACTAAAAATTCCCTTACGGAAGTAAACTACTGCCATAACTACTGCCAGAACTACAGCCGGAACAACTGCCGCGGCAACAGTTTTTTTGCAACTACTGAAAAACTACTGCCAAACTACTGAAAATTATCGGAAATCATTCGATAGCGGTAATACATC
>UELU01011666.1:701-20541 GCA_900490025.1 Megastigmus dorsalis
GAGTCGTTGTAATAGGTTTTTCAAAATTATTTTGTTACGAATTGTTAAAATAATTGTGGTTTAAGCAATTAACTGAAATAAACTAAAGAAAAGAAGTAAATCTAATATTTTACTTATGCAATAATTTAATACCGAGATTTGGCTTGTTCGCCGTAGTACTAAATAAAGAATATATTTATAATTTTTTTTATAATAAAAGAATTATACCATTTTTTCAAACAAATTTTCAAAAGACTGCATAAAGTATACTTTATACATACTTTATGATTATTTATAATACTCTAAGATACCTTCTATTTTGTCAGTCCTCAAAAAAAAATTATTTGAAAAGAATACTTTGATATTACTATTTGAATACTATAAGTATTAAGTCAATTGCGGACATAAGAGCATTCTTAAAGAACTCTTTTTTCGAAAAGTGTGCTTATTGGGTACTCGCTAGGTTACGCTGTACCTGGTTTATTCGCGCTCGCTGCACTCTCCGAAAGTTGCACTGGCCTGCAGGTCCAGTGCAGCTATAGGTAGTGGAGTCGACCGATGATGCACCCTCGCGAGC
This sequence comes from Megastigmus dorsalis, assembly GCA_900490025.1. NCBI lineage: Eukaryota > Metazoa > Arthropoda > Insecta > Hymenoptera > Megastigmidae > Megastigmus > Megastigmus dorsalis. Next base: position 1,258 of record UELU01011666.1, read on the forward strand.
TCACACACCCACGTATCCCGTCGCGAAGCTCGTGGTCAGGTATTCTCTCACGCGATGTCTATCTCGTCCGTTACGATTCGCGGCGGAAATCGATCTGACGACGCGATCGAATTTTCCTATAATTTTCCTCTACTTTTAATTAAAATCATTATTTATGATATAAAAGTGTTAATAATGTTATAAAATACACAATTATAATAATTACAGTTGCATATATAATTTAATAATTTGTATATATATCTATGGGTGCAGAAAATACAATGTAAGCCATTGAAATATTTCCTTCTCATTGAATAATTTTTATAAAATTATATTTTCAATACAAATTATACACATGCAGTGGAAAAAATATCATATTTAATCCAATTTAAGTATGAAGTACTTTCTGAATGGTGAAAATTTTAAAACGATAGATGATAGATATTATTAACAATAATTTAATTATATTTTAAAATAGTGAAGCTTTCAAATTACTTGTATATTTCCTTATACAAAAGTGATTTCACTACTTTAAAAATTAATTCAAGCATTTTTCCAATTTTATTTTCATTTCGAGATAAATATAAAAGTCTGTATAGTTTCAAATGGAAAGGTATATGCGCTTTAAATATTATATTGTAAGGTTAAAAAAATCATTCGGTTTTATCTAGTGGATCTGGATTCTGGAAATACAGAGTGCTGCGGTGGTGAAGGCACACTAAATCCTAAAAAAGCTGAGACGCGCGAAGCTTTTCCGCGCGAGAGCACGCCTCACAATTCGATTGCATCATGAAGCCCGATCGCGTCAACAACATATGCTTTCTCTCTTGCTCTGCTTGCTAATGCAACAACTGATAGTTGCGATGGGCGAGAATGCGCTCCCCACCATAAAAAATGCTGACATGTGCATCGGGGCGGGGTCCCCGGCCGCGGGCCGACGTGCTACGATCCTGATCGGTCGATAAAAAGGAATAGCCAATCTACTTATTCCTAAGTCCACGAGGTGGTGCACGAATCAGTACAAAAATTTTTTGATAAATTTAGTTTGCGGCGCTGTAGTCGAATTTTACTTCCGGATTTCTCGCGAAGCACTCTAAAATTCCCTAGACTCGTTTTGCATGCAGAAAATTAAATAACTATATGAACCTTAAAAATTGCATGGAAACTCGAAACAAGACAATTTGCGTGTTGAAATGTGTAATGTATAATAGGTACTTACATATAGTTACAGGTTACAGCATAGACTGAAAGGAAAACTTCGAAATATGTTTTTATTCTATTTAGAAATCAAGTAGGTAGGTATTTAAATTTAGAGGAGTCAGACTTATAGGAATTTGTGTATTATGTAAATATCTCAATAGGGAGAGAATTATAGTTATAGGTACGTATACTATAGCATTTCTAGCCTTCCGAGTTCCAGGTGCGGAGGAGATCGAAAAAATATGTGTGCACGTTTTCTTACTGATTTCGTCAACTGTTTGTAAATGAGATACTCATCAAATTCTTGTAACAATTATCACGGAGACGTGACTAAAGTCACTTGACGTTAAAATTCTATTTCTTAATTTCGAAAAAAACATTGTAAGAGATATAGTAAAAGATGATCGATTTCATAGCCGGATTCTCGTGGTTTCTGTTAGACTCATCGACTTAAACATAGGTTAAGTCCTCTTTTGACAACAATAACAATTTCGAGAGCTCAATCAAGAAGAAACAACTGTATTTGTGAATTGTGCCATGGACGTTGATAAGATCTCTGTATTCACTGCAGTGGGTTTTGCCTTGGCAGTTGGAGCTTTTGTTCTCTGGGGTCCATCACCTAGGCCAAGACGAAAAGGTTTGTAGTACTAGCAGACTTCTTTAATTATTTGTTTATTGAATTTGAAAATTCATTTTGTTTTTTGCAGGTCAAGTTGTAGGTATCAAAAATTTAGGATACACATGTTTTCTTAATTCATTACTTCAATCATTAGCAGCATGTCCAGCGTTTATAGAATGGCTTCGTCAAAGACAAGAGAATAAAAAGCCAGAATCTTTCACGAACAGCTTGACATTGGTGATAGACAGTAAGTTTTCATTTTTCAACTGTAATAGATAAATTTATTATATTTAAGCATTTATTTATAATAATATTATATTTTCCAATAGAAATCAATGGATTTACCGATGATATGTTTGGAAGTGTAAGACCTGTTGAAGTAATTACTTCTCTTGGTCCACTTTGGAATTTTGCTCCAGGACATCAGGATGCTCATGAATTATTTCATGTCTTTTTGAGTGCACTTCAAGCTGAGCTGCAGACTTCATGCAGGGTATGCTAAATGTCTATCAAAGATATAAAAACTTTGAAATTCAAAAGTTATTTAAAAACAATATTTTAATAATTAAATATTGATTAATTATTATAGAAGGGTTGCTTATCCGATGCTTTACCAAAAACTCCATTGGTCATTACAGACATAAGAGGATCTGGTGATCCTGTTAGTTTAAGAAGTGTTTCATGCAATGACATTACATCAGCTGATGAAAGTTGTAAGATCCCAAGTGAAACAAACAAAAATCTTAGCAATCATGTTGTGTCTTATGCTCAGTCTATAACAAATGTATCTGCTTCAATGTCATCCATTAAACCTGGAATCATTATTGCAAGATCTTCAGAGATTATTTCAAAAATCATTGGTGATAGTGGAGCTGAAGGAGATTCTTTACGACCATGGAATTCATTATGTGCCATTCCTTTTCAATCTAGTACTCCTGTATTGTCCAATAAAGTCCATCCATTTTCTGGCTTGTTGACGAGTCAGTTAGTATGTACTGAGTGTGAATGGAAGGTAAGATTTATTAGGATTTACATATTTTTAGAAACAGTAAAAATAATACTGGTAAAAATGAATTTCATTAGTCTATTGACATATATTAATTTTGATTTATAATCTAGGGCCCAGTACATTTTGATAAATTGGAAAGTGTATCATTGCCTCTGCCACCAGCCAGTGATGGATTCATGTGGAAAAGACTTACTCTTGTTGGTTTACTTTCTCGGCTGGTTTCGAGAGAAGTGATTCACGATGTGCAATGTGATGGTTGCAACAAACGTTGTGCTGCTTTTAAAACATTAACATTCGGCAAGCTACCTAAGTGCCTCTGCCTCCACATTCCAAGAACAACATGGAGTTCTTCTGGAAAACCAATTAAAAGAGACGACCCTGTGATATTCAATGAGTCTCTTATGTTGGATCCATTTACATACACAGAAACAAAAAGAAAGAGTACACAAGTAAGCATTAGTCCATAAATTTAATTTTAAATTATTTTTATTTTAAGAAATAAAGTTGCACTGCAGTTATTTGTTAAATTAATATTGTATTTATTTATTTTAAATACATACATATAGGTAATACTGAATAAACTAAATTATTATCATTTAATTTAAACAAATCAATTTTAATTGTTATATAATAATCAAAATTTAAAAAAAAAATTCTCTTCGACCTTTATCGAACAAATAATTAAATGATTTTCCAAAAATTAAAGGATATTTAACCAATATAGGATTAAATCTATATAAAAATTTATTCAATATTAATTTAATAAATAAATTTTCTTAAAATTGAACTTAGTAATTGAATTACAAATTTAAAAATTTCTCAACTATTTGAAAATTTTTTTTAACTTTCCGGTTAGGCAACTGACTATTTTACATAAATTTTGATAAGATCACATAAAGCATAGGAATATAATCTTAATTTGTGAAACCAATTATCAGGAACATACATATAAGATTTAATTTTTTGATTGTAGGGTAGTTTGCATACAATGACACTTTTAAATGGCCAGATGTTACATCAAGGAAAACACAAGTATTATCTTTACGCCGTGATTGAGCACCGAGGACCCGTCGATGCCGGTCATTTTGTTTGTTACAGACGGGGAAATCGTCCTGGGCAATGGCTGTATACTTCGGATACAATAGTGCAAAAAACTTCTTTAGAGGATGTTTTAAATGCTAGTCCATATCTCCTATTTTATGAAAGAGCTGTACCACGCGATCAACAATAAACGCCGTAAACAGGTTAAGCGTTACAATATAAATTAATTTCTTTTTATTTTGCTTTTAAATAATTAATCGTATAAATTATTTAAAAGCATACTAAAAGTAAGATTATTTCGTTTTTAGTCATATAATAAATAATCAAGAATTCTGGTGAGATATGTAGCGCTGAACCTGTTGAATCACGATACTTTTGTTGCTTGTACTGACGATCCTTTAATTCACCGAATGAACGAAAATATTGATATGCCTAAAAAAGAACAAAAAACATAATTAAATATGAACAAGTTTCAGCTAGTGATAAAACGTTTTCACTACAATTAGTACATCTCTATATATAACTATTATATAAGTATTCATGCGAATGGGCGTCGTTAGATGTTTTCATAACGTAGAGTCAAATTAAAAAGAAAGATCAATCAACTAAGATTATATTTATAATAAAATTTAAATTTCTTCATAGAATAAGTGACGACGTCAGTAAAAGAACTGACAACCTTTTATGCCCGCCTAGTTTGTCTTTATATTTATTATTTCATTAATCATTTGTTACATAAGTCAATGTAAACTGTTGTTCCTGAATATTTTTAACATTTTAATACGCTTATTTTTGGACTTAATATTTCATAAATTGTGTCTTCGGTAAAAATAACGACGCCCGTCAATAAACTGTACGCTGTAATCCGCGTTATTGAATCTTGCCAACACCTTTAGAAAAGGGCTTATTCAACATCGTTGTTCGATCATTCAACTGTAGCGTCAAACTAGTTTAAGATCTTAAGCATCCCGTGTTACAGTAGTAAGCTATAGAATTCTACAGCTTTCTGCATAATCTGCAAGTACTTTTGACTAAAGTATAGAATAGAACTAGAAATTTGTGCCAAACTTCCGTATTTTAAATATATATTTTACATCTAATAATCTAGGTAGACTTTTTATCCAATGCATTTATCCAAATTAAATGTGTACTTAATTTACAATAAACTAATTCCAAATTGGTCACCATACATAAAAAAAACGATATCTTGTAACAATTTAAATTTGAATTAATAATGAGAGAAAAAGCAATTGAAAATTTGTTTGATCGTTAGTTTTTAATTGAAGTAGCACTGTAATTTCGGGGAGCTTGTGAACTCTTCGATTTTAGTTGAATGAAAATTCAAATGCATTGTCATTTAACGTTTTTAGGATAAGATCATATATTGAAAGACTAAAACCAAAAATTCAAAGACTTTGAAGAGCTTGCTGGAACTTGATGAGGCTCACTTGGAGCAATAGAGTTTCCAATTTTACACCGCATGTGCTTAGGAAGTTTCGGTGATAATTTTATACTACTCTTTTCTCCTTGCATTTTAGAAAGAAAAATCGATGCAACCTGAATCGGTTTCTTCAATCTTATGTCTAACAAAAAAAAAGTTTTCTACGGAAGTTTTAGTGGGATGGCAAATGAGACTGATGACGTTTACCGAGAATAATAATCGAAGCGTGAGAAAAGGATTGCAGGGTAGTGCGCTCCACTGTATCTTGCGTAAAAGTGATCTCCTTATTATTTATAAATTCGTAGACCGTAAGAACAATTGAAAAACGTATAGATTTAGAAATAAAAAATAAAGTGTATCTAGCTATGTATATGAAACTTTATTATTATTATTAGTAGTAGTAGTAGAAGTAGTATATACTTTTTAATTATATAAAAGATTTCTAAGTAATTTTTATTACTTTATGTTTTTTCTTCGTTGTTTTGTTACTAAATGATTATTGTATGACTTTCTTTGAAATATATGATTTTTATTTTTATTTTAAGTAGTTTACTATAAAAATAACATCTTATTCTACCAATCACTGTAAATTGCACATGGTTTAGAACTTTTACAAACCTCATTTAATAAAACTTATTATACTCTGATGTTCAAGTCTACTAAATACATTAATTTTCATATTTCAGACCTTTATGTGATTGAATCATTCAGTATTAAAGTTGTACATATTGATTTTTGCGATTCCATTTCTTTTTGTTTTTCATATGTGAATAATATAAATAAACTTTATTGTGGACAAAAAAATAAGTATTATTAGTATTATTATTATATATTAAATTACCCATTACCGGCGATGAAACCAAAACGTGATACTCGCTTATTACAGCGAGAATTAAGGCTGAATTTATGTCTGAATTTTCAGAATGTCTGGTCAATTCAGACTTTTGAGCCCTTCTAGGGGGTGTGCAGAAGTATCTGGGGTGAAAATGTTAAATAGCCTTATTTTGCGGGTAAAATGTAACAGTTTCCTCCTACAGCTTGAGTTTTTGGAATTTTCAGTTTTTCTGGTTATTTGAGATTTTTAACCCCCTTCAGAGGGTGTAACGCTGTGATCTGGAATGACTGTCACGTTTTGGCCGCAAAAATGAGACTTTTAAACATTTTCACCCCATAGATACCCCTGTACATCCTCTGGAAGGACTCAAAACTCTGATATGACCAGAAAATATGAAAATTCAGACTTGTTTACCCCTAGAAACATGCTCATCAATGAAATTCAGCCATAACTCTTGCTGTAATAAACGAGTGTCCCGTTTTGGCTTCATCGCCGGTAATGGGCTAAGTGGAAGTAAAATATGCTGAAAAAAGCATTATGATTAAAATTACATTTATTTTATTATGCTACTTGCTATTAAATTGCTATTTATTTGTGACTATTTTAATCCGTTATGTCCTTACATCCAGTATACGTGAATACGTCACATGAAAATTGAAAGCCATAAAATGATTGTGATTCAAATGATGTGCAAATCTGAGTGGTTATTTTATACATTTTAGTAAACGGTTAAAAATTAAATTTTTTTACTAAATAAAATTTTTTTTGATCTATGCATAAAATTAAATGAAAAATAGATTTTATTTATGATTTTTTAAACATTGTTTTATTTATGCCTTTACATTGGGTTGAAAAATATACCGTATAAACACTTTATAAATCATATCATACCTAAATAATATTTTATATATGATATGATTTATATTCACTTCATTATATTAATTAACTAAAAGTTTAATTGAAAATTTAATAGGTCTAACTCTAATTATACTTTACTACTTTTCAACATTCTTTGCTTGTAAAGTCTACGAATATCATCAGTAAGAACTGAAGTTTTAAGGTAATATAATCGCAATCGTATATATATATATATATAATTCAATCTAAATATTACATGTTTTTTGTATAAAATTGACTACAGCTATAGCACACTTCATGCGCATTATATAGGCACCATTACTCAGAACATCCCGCGTGAAAACATCAGATTATGAGATAGATCATATCCTATACTTATGTTTATTGGATATAATAGACATTTTGGACTGAGATCTCGTGAGCAGTTTGAAAATCAGCCACTCTGAAAAATTTATAAATTGTATTTTACACGGACTTTATGATGTTCGAATTTTCAGTCTTTTATAAAATAATTCAAAAAGTTATCTTAGCCCAAAAAGCGCATATTAAATTTCATTTAATATTTTATGCAGGATATCGATCATTATTATAATTAATTATTCATATTACAGTAAAAATTAAGTCGGTTTCGCAAATACCCACTTTTCATTATGTGCAAAATTTTACACACTTAGTCTTCTTTGACTACGTGAACAATTTATATATCGAATCTGAACGGATAAATATTATAATGAGGTGTTAATGTTATTCATAATACATGCTATTCGGGAAGACTACTATTTTCTTATAGATCTATGACAGGCGAGCATAATGAGATATTTATTTTATTGTTTCAATTGACATGCAAAATTACTGGCCGTGATCTTTATTAATTTATATAATTTTCGCAATGTATAATGATTTGAATGTTTGTATAAATTCTTAATTAAATAAAATGAAATCCGCTAATTCTATAAAAGAAAATGGCATTTGGTGCAAAAGGTATTACTTAATTTATTATCAATAAATATTACATACATTTGTGAAATTAAAAAATCGATTCGAAAACTTGTAGATGTTGGCAAATCTATAAAAAATTTAGAATTTCGCGCACGTAAACTTTAATTCCAATAGGTAGTAGTACATTTCGATACTGTTTATGAAAAGATTAATCTGATCGATTTACACTTTTCAAGAGTTGCGTTAACAGTTCGCACTTTTGTAAAGTAGAAACTATGTAATAATTTACACTTTACGAAAAGATTGAACTACTAAATTGATTTACGGTTTTAAAAGGTGAAAAATGTCCAATTTACACTTTAAGAAGATGAAACTGCTATTTTACACTTTTGTAAAGTGTAAGCTTCGTAATTTAATCTATTATAAAATTGTAAACTGACAATTTACACTTTCTATTTCAACTTTTCATCTTTTCGATCGAGAGTGATGTATTTTTGTTCAATTCAGATAATTATAAACACGAATAGATATACCTATATGGACGGTTTTCGCATTTTTTTTATTAATTTAGCGTTAGCTCATTTTAAACGTTTTAAACAATTATTTTATATTTTGAATAATACTGGCATTTAGCAATTATGAAGCGGATATATAAAATCTCAGTGAAATAATCTAATAATTAATTGCTTACAAATATATAGTCTACATACATTTTTGGTATTGCAAATTGCAGTATGATACTTTTTTGGACGTATCACATTTCTTGCGTTGGTGAAAATTTAAGGTAAGTACTTAAGTACTTTTGTGCAGCAGTGGAACTGCAGAACAACCGATAAATCTGTTATACCATTTGACATTATGACTGCACCAACCACGTCTCGAGCGCGAAGATACATTGCACCATTAGCCCCAAAAAGTCCACTGCCATTATCGGATTACCCAAATACCCACATAGCGGGCATAGACACACATAGGGTAGTATATATTTCAGTAGTAAAGTTAAGTAGTTTTCGCAGCAGTCGCAGCAGCATTCCGTTGACGCGCAGATGCGTTCTTTTTCCCGCGGACGTCTCTGTGGAGCAAAATGCGCAAGCGCGGGTCGAGTGGCTCTACTCGCTTTTCCTCTTCGACGGCCGATCGACTGGATCCTCATTCCTCAGTTCTGCTCTGTCTCTGTTCTATTCGAGAACGCTGCACTTGGAAAAAGAAAGGGGGAGAGGCGCGTAAAGACTTGGGGAAGAGTTGCAGAGTCCGCTACAGGGAGAAGACTCGAACATCGGAAGAGGACTTTCCTCTTTGAAGAGAAACGACAACGACATCGACGACGACGCCGCGATAAACCCTGAACAATACGTATGTATATATATATATATATATATATATAACCATGTTCTTTTGTTTATTTACGCTTTTGTAGTTTCAGATTTGTGAATGGGGTGGTAGATATTTTTGCGAGGGATGCTTGTTATTGATTGTACAATTAGATTGTTACAAGAATTATTGTGGTTTTGAAAAGGGATAAATTGTTTAGTTACTTTTTATGTTGTGACTTTGTTGCTTTGAAGAAAAAGCGGCTGAGCTCTAGTGGCAATTACTTATGCTGATTTCTTTCTGCTTTGAAGACGCTTATCTCGTGACGTAATAAACTTATAGCTGTTAACATAGGAAAACTCGTAAGCATGATTAGCACTTATGCAGTTAACAAAAAGAAATAAATCAATGATTAGGATAGTAAATAAATTTAGTTTTAATTTTCTTTATAATTTTTATAGACAGACTCGTGTTTAAATTTGAATAGAATATCGTCTGCTATCAAAAATTTTTAAGGTTTGGAAGTCAAAATATCTTGAATGAAAGTTTTCATATAGAAACATTTTGTGTTAAAAAAAACTTAAGATATTAAAGCTGAGTATGGAATACAGTTGTATAGATTTAAGTAATGCGTTGAGGAGTCAACCATTTTTTATTTTAATCTAATAAGAGATCAAGTATTACAGATATTTGTTTAGAACAACAGTTTGATTAACTTTCTATTTTTTTATTTAAAAAATGCAAATTAGAGGTCAAAATGTAGTATTGATATAAAATAATCTTAATTACATAAAAATATTTTATAACTATTAAAATAATTTTTACGACCATCTAATACAATTAAATCAGAAAAGGTTTAATAAATTGTTACATGGTTTTTTTTATATGAAAAAGTAAAACTAATTAATGAAAAGAAGTAGACAACTGTTAAAATGATTGAAGTATAGTAGAATTAGTTAACCATAAATTTGTATTTTTTTGTATGTTATAGTGATTGTATTCTACTTATGTCTCTACTTAAATGTATCTTGAGTGTACCAAGAGCTAGAAGAATTTGCAAGTCACAGGATGTCCTCTCATACCTTTGCACAGAAGTCATTTACACCAGTGCCGCCTGAAAAGGGTAGTTTTCCTTTGGATCACGAAGGAGTTTGTCGACGTCTCATGATCAAGTACATGCACTGCCTTTTAGAAAACCGTAACATTGCAGGCGATTGTCGGGAAATAACCAAAGAATATCTGGCCTGCCGCATGGAAAATGGTTTAATGGCACATGAGGAATGGTCACAATTAGGATTTGAAGAAAATACTTTAAGTGAAAAGAAGCAATGAGGAAGGCCCTTTGTCTTCGTCGTAGAGTGGATTACGTAGAGTTGACCCTAGCTGCCAAACAGAGGAACTGTACAATAAAAAGGTTACTCTGGTTAGAACTTTTCATATTATGCTAAAAGGAATAAAATACACATAAATTTGTACCTACACACATTGAACTTGATATAATTTTAAATGAATTAACTTTTATGAATCGTTTATAATAATTTAAATAAAGGGATAACATTAGTGTTATGCTAACATGCTAACTTGTAATATGTTTGAATTGGTTTATTTTGTTTGTAATTAAAAACTGTTGCTATATTATTGATATAATATTCATGTTAATGTTTATTTTATGTTTTTATCAGGGTTTTCATCGATATACACAGTTCAACGACGAGACAAGCACACGCGTTTCGTGCCTAATGGATCCTGAGTAGCAAGCAGAATATCGCGATATCGTGTTTTATATGCATATTATATTATATATTTACACACAAGGATATATATAAAAATAGAGAGATAATATACAAAGATATATATATGTATACATGCAAATGTTAATGAGGATTGTCTTTAAGGAAGAAATGTTTGAAGCTTGAAAGCCTGCGCTGGGAAGTTTTGAGAAATTGGATAACGATCTTCGATATAATTATTATATCAATGAGCCATTACCAAAGTTAAAAGTACACTTACACAAAAACAATACCACATAACAACATCTACCCTGACAGAGCACATGATATATGGCAAAGCCTACAAGGTTAGTCGTTAAGTTCACTAAAATACATAAGCTTTAGGCAAAAACGAAAAATTAAAAATTTTATGAATGCTCGTTGCTTTTGCATCCCTGCTGTTGTAGTAACGTCGTTAGAGCAACGCAAATAAAAACTAAAAATAAACAAAAAGACTTGGAAGAAGATTAAAAGTCTATAGTTGTATCGATGATCTGCTTCTGCCAAGTTCGAAAAACAAGCTACAGCGCAACTTAGAAAATATTTAATATCGACCTTAGATGGTTATCTATAATAGAGAAAAAAGCTTTTGTAATCCTATAAGGACTACCAGAGTCAAGTAATGAGTCGTTGATTGATAGGAAGACAAAACTAAAATTGAAAAAAAAATATTTATTAACCAACGGCCGTTATTTAACTCGGCGAAGTTTATTGTCAATGAGCCGAATGTTAAATTAGTTGTAAGTAAATAACGAATATAAAAGAGTTCGCATGCGAGCGACTTGAAACAATAGCTAAAAGAATAAGGGGAAAATTGTTCGTTAACAATTATGGCATCTGGTTCGAAGAAGAAAGTGTTGGTGGGCTGTACTGGCAGCGTCGCAACGATAAAACTGCCCCAACTCGTGGAAAAGCTCTGGCAGCGCAACATCGAGGTACGGGTGGTCGTGACTGAGCGTGCCAAACACTTTCTGAAGGAGGCTGAGCTGCCGTCTGGGTGCCAGGTGCTGTCGGACACAGTCGAGTGGGCAGCCTGGCAGGACAGGGGTGATCCTGTATTACACATCGACCTGGCCAAATGGGCCGACGTATTCTTGATAGCACCTTTGGACGCCAACACATTGGGCAAACTGGCGGGAGGCATTTGTGACAATATATTGACGTGCGTGGCGCGCGCTTGGGATCCCAAGAAACCGCTACTTTTCTGCCCCGCAATGAACACCAAGATGTGGGAACATCCTGTAACTGCTCCGCAGGTGCGTCCTATTAGCGTGGCTATTCATCTAGATAGCAATAAAGTACATTGAGCTAGTCTCAATCATTTTTAGATAATCAAGGGTTTTCTTGGAGAAAATATGAAAATCTGAAGTAAATGTCTTTAGAGACTTGTGAAAGTATTTTTTGAAAACTAGACATCCATTGAATTAATTTTCATATAATTGAATTCTTGAAGAAAAGAGCATTTGAAAAATATTGTGAAAAATAATTTTCTACAATGCTATTATTTACCAGATTTCATTAAATATTAGATTCAAAACTTAATGTTTAAGTAGTTGAGTAGTTATGTACTTATTAATTTTCTGTCACATATAGGTATTTCATCCATGTCAATGTTTGTAAATATTTAACAAAATCGGTAAATTGATTCAATTAATTTCCTAAATATTTGAATAATAGTCGCATTGTAAATATAATTCTTTTGAGATTTATATTACTTTTTGAATATAATCTAAAAATCAAAAAATATTTTTTATACAAAAATAATAATTAAACTGAAAGTATAATCTTCTTACTTAAGGCTAAAGGATAAAAGGAAAAGGATAATAAAGTTAAAATATATTTTTTACATTTATTTATTTGCTTAAAATGTATCAAATACCAAAATAGCGTAGTTACAGTCGTTTGATTTTTAAAAATGATTTTTTATAAGTTTTTTTTTTCTACTATAAAATCAAAATAAAGTTGGAATTTATTAGTAGTATACCTAATTCAACTTTAAAAATTTCTTTTCAATTAGGTGGCGTTGTTAAAATCTTGGGGCTACAAAGAGGTGCCGTGCATCTCTAAAACCCTAATGTGCGGTGATACGGGCATTGGTGGAATGGCCGAGGTTGATACTATCGTCCAGACGACGCTACGTTCGCTCAACTTTTGGGATCCATATTCGCCATCAGATTTACGTCGTTAGAAAAATTATATAAAGACAAAAACGAAAAGATAAATTGTGCGTCATATTATAAATTATAAAAGAGAATAAATCAGAGTTTTTTTTTGAAGTCTCCGTTCATGGTGATTTAATATCAAGTCTATCCATATGATTCCGTCATAAAATTATCCTCGAAATTTATTTAGTTATTTCTGTATATACACATAGAAAGCGTGAGCTTATAAAATATAGCTTATTGAGTTAAAATTCGGTACGCTAGTCTGTTTCGAATTACAAATGGGCTCTTAATGAAGCTTACAAAAATGTTTGGTAATTCTCATGGTACGTAAGACACTTTGGGCAATTGGTTCGCTGAGTAAGTTATTTTGTTTCTCTTTTGTTATAATAAAAAACACATTTGTGAGGCCCTTTCTCGTTTTCAGACTAGCAATACTTTTCAGTATAAATATCACAGTTTAAAAAACTGACTGCACGCTTCTTATATAACATTTAAATATAAAAGATATTAATATTTTTCTAATACAGTAATTATCAATACTTAAAAAGACTAAAAGTGCTCAGCGAACTGAGATCTGTGATCCTGCAAAGATCGTGACGATTTTAAAATTCATTTTTTTCTAGATCGAACAAAGTAACAAAGTAGAGTTTTAGAAAAACTCATAAATTAAATTATCTCTATGCTATATGTTATATGAAAGATTGAACAATAAAATGATTATGTAAAATATCAAATAAGCATTGGCGTTGAGGAATGTAAATCGTTCCTCACGGTAAAGGCAGTTATGGTTTATTTTCACTAGTAAGTTACAAAAACTCGTATATTTCGATGATAGTGATTTTATTATAGCGATTAATATGGTTCTGTAACCAATTTAGTCCTTTCATGATTGATTTTAAAAGTAAAAAGATATAAAACGCATAAACGAAATTTCCTAAGATTGCATTGCCCATACAGGTATTGGATTTTTTCTATTCCTAATGATAAGAAAAAATTCAATTCATATTGTATTAACATTTCTAAAAATGAGCACATCTTAAAATTAAAATAATTGTTTTAAACATTTAAATCGTTTACTTTGAAGACCGTTTCATAGATTAGAGAGTTACTCATAAAAGTCTTCAATGTCAATAATTTGACTTCAAATTTTGTAAACGATTCATTTACAGTTTTAGGTTGTTATAGATCTACTTATGATTCATAAGTATTTCAATGTTCTTCAACTAGCAAATATTTTGCTATTTTTACAGTCTGGCATTCTTATATATATATATTTTATAATATAATTTTATATTTGTAAATATATAATTACAAAACAGCCATTTTGGTACAAAAACAAAATGTGTCTCATAGATTGTAGAATGTCATCTTAAATAATGCCATTTGAAGTCCATTAAAAAATAATATACATGCTCATTCTCATTTGATTGTCAATTGAAATAGAAACGTTTAGCTAGTAATTATAATCTTTACAACATTACGGCAGTGTACGTAAAATGCGTATCCCTGATTCGAAAATAAAAAAAAAACTAGTATTTATCTACTCACAATAGGATTTTTTTTGTTAAAGACTTCTTTTTGTTATGTATTTGTGAATTGGTCAAATTGATTAAGAGTAAGAATTATACTAGGGTAAAAGAATTAAATTAATATAAAAATCAATGTTTTGTAAATTTCTAAAAAGATGAATTAAAATCTAAATTAAATCTAATTACAGTAATATTTCAAACTGTTTTTCAAGTATTCATGGTTTAAGTAGAAAATAAAGCTTTTTTAAGTTTATATAATAAATTTTAAAAATTTCTACTATTTATGTATTAAAAGTGCTGAATAAGTTCATTGGAAAACCTAATTGTAATTATCAACCAAAGTCCAGATTACCTATTATGAAATTATAACATTATATTAAAACTTCAAAACTATGCCACGAGTAATTACAAAAGAAAATAGCTTATTTCAATACTAGGCACAGGATAATCTATAAAATGCATGAAATACTTGCTCATTTAAACCCTTACTCAAGTTAACAAAGAAAAACAGATTCGAACAGCTAGTTTAATCCTAGTCTATCGATTTCCTAGAGTCACTTTCACAGCATCTTCAATCAGGGACAGCTTGTTTGCTTTACAGGAGGTAATGTCTAACTTGCACAAAGAAAGCATTCAACCTTCCTTGGCTAGTTTTCGCAAACAAGGAAAATCCTTCTACATGATACAATTCGTCGTATACAATAGACAAAAGTTACGTGTACCACGTCGCGGATGAGCGACCGAGCAGCGACAGGAGTGTCGCCGCTATAATCGTCAAATGCGAAGCTGACGCTAGCGATACAGTTGCGCCTCTGCTAGCCGAGATTTTGTCCACTCGAGGACTTGCCGCTGACTCGAGATCCACGTCGTTCGTGTCGAGACCTGGAGGACAGCCCATCCAGTAGTGAGCCGACGATTTTGGCTTTTTGTGCGCTACTCTCATGTGATCGTCGTCGAACTGCCAGAAGTGTTTGTCCTTGAAGAAGTACGTTGTGCCTAAAAATATCGATAACTCTTGAATACTTTCTATATTTAATACAATAGATATAAATTCGATTTACAAATTTTACTGCACTGCGGTTTTTTTTTAAAAAAAAGAACAATTTTTATTTGTGATACTTTGCACGTATTAAAACTCAACTTCTGACATAACTGGCGTTTTACTAGGCTTAATCAGTAATTCTTTATCCAAAAATTTTAAATGTAGATCATATCCTAATATGCTTAACAACATAATTTTGACAGATTAAATGTCAGATCGGCTTATTTGTTTGCTCTTAGTTATTAATTTATGATAATCAAAATTAGAGGAGAGAGAGAGAGAGAGAGAGAAAGAGAGGGAGATAAATATTAGAGGATATGTAAAGATATAAAAAGTACTAAAGCTTTAATGGGTAACTTAAACTTATAAATATAGATTTTTATGAAAAAATAATTAAATACTCACCATTTTTCCACTGGAATACTGCATCGATGTGTCGTCCAACACCGGAAAACATTTTTATATCTCTCGGATAATCGAGCTCCACGTGATTCTCGCTCTCATCAAATCTGGAAATTTCAATTTACACATTTACAAAGAAAATTCCGTAAACTGACGAAATGCTTGATTCTTTTTCAATTTCATGATACGAATGATGTAACTGCAGTCATTACATATGTGCAGTGCAGATTTTTCGCGCGAATGATTCGATTTAAATTGATTATTATACATAATAAATGATACTTAAAAGTCGATGAAATAAAATAAAATAATTCTGTTTCCGAGTTTCTCGACAAAGTTTTCTCGTTAATAGATTATAACATTTCATAGTTTGACAGTGGAATAGTAAATAACGCACCTCCAGTACTGAGCGCCACTGAAGAAGTAAGTCCTCTTGTTGTATCCCCAGATCATGGCGGCGTCGATCTTTGGTAGGTCAGCGGGTAGTCCGAGGACGGTGAGGGGCTGGGGATAGCCGGGCTCAAGGTAGAACGCGTTGAACACGTAGAACTTGCGGCCAATGAAGAAGACGATGCGATTGTCGTGCAGTCGCTCGTAAACTGCGTCAACGTGATCCACCGGCATGGGGAACTTGAACAGCTGGGTTATTTCGGCGGGGAAGCCGTCCACTAGGCCCCGATCGTTTATTCTCCACACGTACTGTAAAGCGATACAATATCATGATGATGATATACATATCATTAACGATTCTCGCCGCTATACGCGAGTCTGGATTATCTTACATCGAATCGAGCGCGTTAAAAGCGCTAAAAGTTTATCCGTAATTTTTCCAGTATTTTTAATGAAAAACAAATTCTTACATAGACTCGATCAGATATAATGTTTCGAAGATATACATTGATTACGGCTCGTGCTTTTACGCGTTTGAGTGCACAATGTATTTAACGAAATATACAAAGATATAGAGACTAATTTTTTGAAAAACAAATTCCCTGTCGTCAATTGGTATCGACGAATCGATAATCGACGAGGCAATAAAAAGGCCTGCAACTATATATGTATGTACACTAACCCGATCCTTGAAAATGAAAAGCTCCCTCCTAATCAAGCTGATGGCGTCGTAGCTGGTGTCGCACTTGTCGGGCAGGTTCTTCTTGAGGGTGGGCCTGTGCCTAGGCGCTGGACTGGTGGTGCCGACGGTTCCGATGCTCGGGTGCTGCCTGTAGGGTCTGCGCGTGCTAGTCGTGCTAGTCGTGCTAGTCGTGGTCGGCGTGGTCGGCGGGGTCGGCGAGGCTCGGCTCGGCCAGTCCGTCTTGGGCGGATAGTAGGGCGCGCGGTCCCGGTCGTCGGGGTGGTGGTTGGGCCAGTGGGGCCGCCGCGGCCGTTCCTCCGGGTAGTGGTTAGGTCGGTAAGGTCGTTCTCGCGGTGACCAGCTTCGCGGGGTCGTCGTGCTCGTCGTCGTCGTCGTCGTGGTGGTTGTGGGGCTGGTGGGACGCGTGTAGCCGGGTCGGTAGCCCGGGTAGTCCGGGTTCTTGCCCCACAGCCTGTCGGGAGCACCTGCAACATAGAGAATAGCAATTCGTATTGTTTCATTGTACCGAAGGGGATCGAATGAATTACAAATTGATAGGTATATTTTTTAGGGCCAAGGCTCGGGGCTTCGAACTCCACTCCTTTCGAGTACTTGAAAGTACTTTAAATAAGGCTTTAATCGTCGTATTAAATGAAAAAGAGCTGCTGATCGCTAAAAATCGTTAAACCGTTAATAAAAATTGCCATACATTGTACACATAAAAAATAACAAATTAACTTATTTTAGCTTGTAGAAATTTCAGTTTCCAATACTTAGGGCAAGTATTGCTCAGTCTCTGTGGCTATATATTTCCCATATATGGAACATGTACTGGAGACATTATTTTATTCACATATTGGAGATAGTCTGTGCAATATACAAGGCCATATAGAAATTGTTTTTGCGCGGTTAATTCAAACGGCTTATATCGGATCTGGCATCGCACTTATTGCCTCGATTGAATCTGCACTTTTTGTCAGCTCGCCGAGAAGGGCAATGGCTTCCTGCGCGCCTGGCTCGGTTGAATCTATACAACTGGCCCGCACCATGAAAAATCTGAAAAAGCGAACGTACCATAACGTTCCCGTACAGCGATCGCCGGCCATCATCACGGCGAAAGTTCGCGGCCGCGGCGGTGCGATCGGGCGCGTTCGTCCGACATTATCGTCGAGGGCGTAATTTTGCGCTCGCGGACCGGATGAGGCCCTCCCTCTCCCTCGATCCGCACCGCGTAGAGCTGCTGCGTTGGCGGTGTAGATATACGTGTATCCAGGAGAGCGGAGGATCGCAGAGATTTAGCTGGTGACAGCGTCGGGAGAGCGGAGGTTGGGCGCGAGCGCAGGAAATCGCTCGGTTGTTGTATACTCGCGAGCGGGCAGGCGATCGAGCGCAGCAGCCCTAATCGGATTACCAGTTGAAATAACGGGCGCGCAGGACGGGACTGCAGAGGGAGCCTGTACCCGGCTACGACCCGTATTCTGGTTGTAGTATTATGCGCGACGCGCTCCGTCTGTATGCGGTCCGTGTACACAATGCGCCGAATGCGCGCGAAGAATTCTATTCTCGCCATATAGCCATATAGCACCGAGATGCTGCGGATAGCTGCGCTATGCTAAATCGCGTTTCGATGTACGCGAGTTCGGGGGAACGAGAGCTTTTTTTTTTAACCAGATACTATACCTTTGCTTTACATCTCGTCCAGCTTACAGCGTACATATGTTTCTTTAGAAGTTCGCTGCAGTTACAGCTTGTTAAGCGTACGTTGTATATATAGCGTTCTGGCAGTTTGAAAACTGACGGTTTAGTCGGCTGAATGGTATATGTACGTTTGAGAATCCCTGTTTATATTGGTATATATGGTCGCTGAACTGTACCGATCCGAAATCTGTAGCAGTTGTGTCAAAAGCTTAAACGATGGACTTTGTTGTAGCTATATCAATGCCTACAAGCGCAATGCGCATTGGTGGAAATTTTATAGAGAATTTAATCGAAAAATATTGCATTATAAAAGATTGCATTATAATGTGCAGCGTTTGCTAAATGCTTTCGAGGTACACGTAATATCCGAAATTT
>UELU01011713.1:0-17214 GCA_900490025.1 Megastigmus dorsalis
AGTACCCGTCAAAATGCACGAATTAAATATATGTTCCAATGGAAACTTTATGTATTTAATTATAGCTTTAAGCACGCTTATACTAATTCCATCTACACCACCCGTCTTATTTCTCATATTAATTACAATTTTTTCTATTTCAATCGAGCTTGTTGGTTTCAAAAAGATTGTTCGATTATTTTGAGTTACATCTTTCACTTGCAAACCAGTGGGTTTAACAATTTTTCTAGCCAGATCTGGTCCTATCTTGCCAAAAAATTCATTGAAAGTGTTAGCAATATCTTTGGTATTCTGTATTTTTTCTCCATTTTCCTCTATGTAAGTATAATTGCTATTTTTTTCAACCTTTTTCTTATTAATCTTTTCTTTAACCCAATCCCATAGTTTTTTGTTGTTATTTTGAATCTTTTGTATTTCATTTAGCTCATAAGTATGTTTGGTTATTGATATTACTTTATTCAAGTTTTTGACGTAATTTATATACTTTATTTTTAGTTCACTATCTTTAGGATTTTCTTTTAGTTTTTTGAACAATTTTTCCTTATTTAAACATGATTGTATTATGCCCCTAGTAATCCACAGACTTCTTGGAGATCTTTTATTGTTCTTTTTCAATTTTGTAGATAAAGATATAATTTCTTTGATTTTAGTTATAATTAAGTCAATAGCTCGTTCTGGGTCTTCAATATTACTTAATTGGTTCCAATATACTTTTTTACATTCTTTATGTATTATTTTGTAATCTATATATGTTTTATTTGAGTTCTGATTTACATTACATTTTTCAACTGTTAAGGAAACAAAGAGTGGATAGTGGTCTGTGAAAAGACTATTAAGCTTATATGCTTTAGCTTTTATGTCTTTAGATTTCAGAAATACATTATCAATACATGAACCCGTGTTATGATTATTATTACTTGGTCTTTTTATGTCAGTGAAAATTCAATTTTTTAATATCATGACATCTATACAAGGAAGTTATATTTATATTTTTACCATCCTTTTTTGTTAAACTTGTGTTAAAAAATGTGACGTTATTTAATATCTCTATTTTTGTAGTTTCCGAGAAATTAATATTTATATAAATAATCACTCCATCCGCTTTATTAACATTACTCTTATTATAATATATTTTATAATTAGGCAAGCTGTAATATTCAAAAAATTCCAAGTGCCAGGATTCCGAGCATACTATAAGGTCAGGTTTAATTATTAGCGTTTCAAGGAACACTTCCAGATTTTTAAAGTTAGTTTTCAGATCTCTTACGTTTACGTATAATATATTGAAATTACTACCACAAACCGCGTTATTCAACGACTGAACGTCTTGGAATTCTAGTTCGTTTTCGATGACGCAGCTGTAGTCAGATTCGTACATTGTCTGTTTGTTTTGATGTTGAGGCTGGCGTTTGATTCTTGATAAGTGTTGTCTTCTGCCGGTTTGTAGTTTCCGTTGTTGCCGAGGTGTGGTTATAATTATATCCATTGTATCCAAGGAAACGTTGAACTATTGGTCTTGTTGGATAATTTGTATTGTTAATTTTTTTTTTTATCATAATTTGTAAATAGGTACACTTCTCCGTGTCTGTTGCAATATGATTTACATCTCTGTTATCTTTAAACTTATCTTTCCCAAAGCAACAATTCACGCATTTATTTGGCAATGTGTTGTCACAATCCTTTGTTTGGTGAGTACCTGCACATTTCAAACATGCCGCTGTGTTATTACATTTTTTCCCACTATGTCCGATTCTGCCACAATTATAACATGGTGTAATGTTTATATCATCAAAGGCACAAATATATTGATATCCTACATATACTTTAAAATTATTATTTTTCAAATAACTATACACATCAGCTGGAACTCTGAGAATAACACTTTGCTTTTTGGTTTTGTTATTCATATATAAATGTTCGACACTGCAATAGAATTCACTGTTATGTTTAAAATGTCTTTCTATAATGTCCGCTTCCAATTCTTCAGCTGACATATTATTGTCGATACCTACAATTTTAAATCTTGGATTTTGTATAGTCTCCTGTTTTACCTTGTAGTCTCTGCCTATCTTATCAGCTAGCTGATACTCCAATTTCACCACGTCATCTTTGCATGCACATTCAATTCTGACTGTTCCGTCTTTATTTTCTTGAACTTTTCTAACTGGAATAATTATTTCACTCAATAAATTTTTTATAACTGTATTAACTGTCTTCTTTTTGTTTTCATGTGTTTTAGCTGCAACTATAATCGAAGGCACGTGATTTAGTATAGGCTCTTTTTCTTTGATAGCTTGGGCATATGTTTTGTTTGCATATGCACTTTTTTGCTGTTTCAAACTTTCTATTGTGTTATTTTTTTCGTTAATAAGTTCTTTTAAAACACTGTTTTTGTCACGAAGTTCACTGACCAATTGACTGAGTAAAGTTATTTCACTTTTCATCACTGTATAATCATCTTCTTCATGTCCCACTATTGTTAGATTGTTTCTATCCATGTTTTTTTTACTTACTTGTATTGACACATTTTTTAAAATTTCCTCTTGTGCTTTTTCTTTTTCTAATAACTTGACTTATGCAATTATTCTTCTAGCTTGCATGTTCAATATGTTATCGTCTTCAATTGAGGTTATGTCCATTTCATGATGATTTGGACATATTCCAAGGACTTTACTTAACTTCACAGCATTTTTCAATTTATTAAAGTATGCTTCGTGGTACACATTTTCACAAATGACACAAATAACGTTTGACACTTTTCTTCTATTATCATCCACATAATACTTTTCCTCAGACTGATCAGGCGGGGTTCCTCCGTCCCCCGCCATCTTGAGCGATTATGGGTCCGTAATTTAAGTTTAAAAAAATTAGCTGGCTGTGCGCCATATCCATGCTGCTATCGGTCGCGTGGCTGCCGGGAGCTTATTAGTCCCGATGTTTGATCGGAACACGTGCGAGTTTGTCCCGATGGTACCGGATCTATGATGCGGAACTCTACTGTAGCCGTTGCACATTCCATCGATTTGCGAGTTAGGGTTTCTTAGTTAAGGGAACTTTCCCGTTCCTTGGAATGAATCGGATATTCGAACTCTTATACGATAACGCGCAGGTAGTTGAGAAACAGTTTTTTATATTTGATTTATTGGAAGGTTAGGCGCGCTCTTTCCCGTTGCCCATTGCTTCTGCCGTAGCGCGGAAGCTCCGCCCACTCTCTCCCCTGTCGCCGGCGTGGTAACGGCGGCGCGAGCTGATTGGCTCATTTTATAAATTTGCAATTGTCTTTAACTCAAAATTTATGCCTTTAATCGAAAAACGGAAAAGTTAAATATGTCTGAGAATTTCCTCCTCCATCTCGTAGTACCCTTATTTTCGTTCAATACCGGAACGCCCTGTATAATTTAAATAAATAATTATTTACGTCCCTTCCGGACGTAACAAGTATATTTTTTAACTTCATTTTAAATGCAACTCGTTATTCGCGTGCGTAGTGCTAATGTAGTCTCACAAGGGGTTCCGTAATTGAAAAAACTTAACACAGGCATTCTTTGATCGAAAATATGAGATAAGTGTCCCGGAATTTAGTCAAATGGGCCCTGGGTTGGGTTCGAATTAGTAGTCGAGTAAAACTCAAGACAGTGAATGGTTTTGAATATTTCAAGAGATGATATAAGCTGTTAAACTTTTAGAATGCTCAGCGGTGCCGAAATGGAGATATAACGTTTCAAAGTTGTGATATTTAGCACAGGAAGCATAGAAAAACGCAATTCGAAAGTGACATTTATACTAATTATTGAATAATTAGACAGTGAATCTTTACAAAAAACTAGCAGTCTATGTAAAATAATATAATACATGTGATGATTCCGAATGAGTATGCTCAGCGGTACAATTATTTAATAATCTTGATGTAAATATTCGAATTTCGACAAAATCTAGTCTGTTAAAGGTATACGCCATATCGACTGGTAAGTTTTAAGTAATAAATTTTTATTTATTCATTAATAACACATTAAGAAGACTTTGTAATCAAGAAATAACATTTTTATTAATTCTATTTACACATTTTTTAAGCATTTTAAAAAAAAAAATTATTTTGTTTAAAAAATTACGAGCTGTGGTCGACTACTATCTTAACACCCATTTTATCAAAATATACAAGAAATTACGGTTGTCTTAAAACCTTTATTGCAAGCAAGTACAGATAGTAAATTTTCATTTGAATATAAGAATGAGTTATTAGCACTTTTCATTCAAAAGTTACGACTGATCTAAAATAAAGTTAAATTTTGGGCTTTAAAATTTAGCTTTAATTTCAGTTATAAAAGCGTCCAAAATTAACGCAATTTCCGAACGCTGATAACTTTTGAATGAAATGTCTTAAATACTCGTTCTAAAATACGAATGAAATTATTTATTATTTATATTTGGTTTGTACATTATGGCATTCTCTACGATGTATATTGGCATTGCTATAAAACTTAAGGGCCAACCATGATCTTTTATATATTTTTATAAAATGGGCCTTATCTCGGGCCCAAGAGCTCATTTG
This sequence comes from Megastigmus dorsalis, assembly GCA_900490025.1. Lineage (NCBI taxonomy): Eukaryota > Metazoa > Arthropoda > Insecta > Hymenoptera > Megastigmidae > Megastigmus > Megastigmus dorsalis. Next base: position 4,550 of record UELU01011713.1, read on the forward strand.
ACTAAATTTCGAGACGAGTATCTCATATTTTCGATCAAAGAATGTCTCTGTAAAATATCGTCAGATGCAGTTGAATTTTTACTACGCTCAAGATATATAAGACCCCTCAGGTAACTGCATTTAGACTCTTCCTCCTCTTCTTGACATTAAAGTACTGGCTTGTGTCTTGCGATCAACAATCATGGAAAACTCTTTTGTCATCATTTGTCTCCTTATCTACTCAATAGAAGACTGCCTGTGAATGATGTAAAACTTCTCCACAGATTTTCGAAGTTTGGATTATCTATTGATGAAATTGGCTACAGCAATATAATAGTTATAACTTTCGATACTAGTCCTCGGAATAGACGATTCTGGCACCGGTGTAATGTACTCTCTTGCTTTGCTCGGACGAGAATAAATCCATGCGAGGCTCACCTGTCTTGTGGACATATATCGAACCATAATTTTCACCACGATAAGCGCGACTTTAAATGTCTGTTTGTCCTGCGCTTAACATACAATATTGCATTCTTGCAAGGGTGCGTAAGAAACATTTTGTTGCCCGTCACCTAATCTGGCGGCATTTTTCCAGAAAGGAGGATGCCCACGGATGTAGGTAATTGTGCCTCTCACGGGGAACTTTAGTTAACTATATGATTGTATAGACTACAAAATAAGAAACATTTTCCAAAAAAATTTACTTGTCTAGACCAAAGGGAAACTGAGATATGCTTTGCTAAAGTTTGAAAATTAACATAAGTAGTACAGCTATTAACATATAAGATTAGTAAAATAATTCCAGTACAGTCAGACGTCAATATCTATAGATTGTAACGGGGCAGGATTTAGGGAAAATCGAGGTAAAAGTACGCGGACGCGGGGCTAGAAGCCACGACCTCAGGATCCAAAGGCGCACTCCTTAACACTGAGCCAACGCCGCACTGGCCTCGACTCAGCTACAGATCCTGCCGACTACTCATGCCGGTATCACAGGGATCTACCATTCGCCGACTAGCTTTCTCAAATCCGCGGCCGTTATAAGATATACTATCAATGTTAATTTTCAAACTTTAGCAAGTTATATCACAGTTTCCATTTGGTCTAGACAACTAATATTTTTTGGAAAATGTGTAATCTATGCAATTATATAGATGGCTAAGGTTTCCTGTGAGAGGCACAATTACCCATATCCGTGGGCATCCTCCTTTGACTAGTTTATACTGAAGAGACATAATTATTTTTTATTGAAATATGAAAGGTGCTTTTCTCCTTTAATGTAGTAAAAATGCTTATAATTTTGATATTCTTCAAGAATATATGCATAAGATTGGTCATAAAATCATCCACATTTTAGAAAATAGTGCAATTATCAAGTGGGCTATGTATTCCTTACTGTAGATTGGAGGGTGCTCTTCTCCTTTTTTATAAAATATACGAATGAAGTATCTTTCTAATGACAAAAACAATGTGAGGTTACATAACTGTCATTATAGCTCTGACATCCCCTTACGCTTGATTGACACTTTACCCATGATAGTTTTAACATATTAGATACTTTTTTTATGCATTTTCTGAAGGAGAATAGATGTCCCAAATCCCGGTCCTCTAAAGATTAACTTCGATTCGCATATGAGCAAATCCAAGAATCTTTTAACTTTTGGGTAGTAGAAAAAGGAAAGATTTTTTTTGAGCACATTGATGATTGGATTTTTTTTCTTGAATTAATAGCTTCAAATAATAAAAAAACTGCAAGACTCTTAGTTTTTTTTACAAACTTTTTTTTCATTTTCGAAAACAGGTTTTTTTTTGTTTAATCATTAAAAATTATGATCAAAATATAAAAGACTAATTTTTTTTACTTAAATATTAAATTACTAAACTACATAAAAAATCGCATTATAATTACTTTTAACCCATTAAGAACCAAATCGCCAAATTTTAAAAGAATACGCCGAAATATCTTTCGGAAAATACCATACTTTACTATTTTCGAGTATGCCCTAAACGATGGTACAGTTTAAAAAAGAAAAAATAACATTTTCAATTAAATTTAATTTTTTTAATTAACAAATTTAAAAAAAGCTCGAATGATGACGATTTTTTAACTTTCCATATCTTATACAAGTTTTTAGCTGCAATTTAAAAAAAATAGTGTCCAAGAAAAGAAGACGAAAATTTTTAATTCTCATTTTATCGACATTTTCAGTAATTTTTTAACCCTTTGAGTAGAACATTTTTATAATTTTGACAATAAAAGGTGATCTTTAGGTTTTCGAGGTCTGAATATGGCGTCTGAATCGAGATAATTTTTAATAGTATACATATTATATACTTTATAACGAATTCGCGATTGAATCGAGGATTCAATCGTTAATTCGATTGTACGATCGATCCGACGGCGCGCAAGCACCGAGGATGATGAGCAGGACAGCGAGCGTGGCGCATGTTGCGAATTAGAGAGAGATAGGCGATCTCGCGAGTTAGAGAGAGACGACGCGATAGGATAATTCGATCGCGCCCGTCAGATCGATTTCCGCCGCTACTCGTAACGGACGAGAGAGACACCGTGAAAGATAGCTACGCGACGCGATACGAGTGTGTGTGAGTGTGTGTGAACATCCTCCCACAACTCCTACGACGTGAGCTGCACTGGACTGCAGGCCAGTGCAAATGCTTAAGGAGTAGAGCGAGATCAAGTACGTAAAGAGTACAGCGCAACACAGCGAGTAAGAACTGATTGTACAACGTACAGGAAAGGTAGGAGTGTGCAGTACACCGGTACTGCACACAGTAAAAACAGCCCCGTTACAACTGGCGCCCTGAACATTCGGCTATGGGAAATTAGGCGCGAGTTAATTGGAAAAAAATTTGCTCGGGAAAACGGTTGTAGACGGAATATTATAGTTCGAAATAATATTTCAAAAACGCGAAATTCCGAGCAACGATATAAACGAGTAGGCACGCGTAGCGAAGTATTCAAAGTCTGCGCGACTCTGTTTACATCGGCCGGGAGGACTGTAAAAGCCCCGGCACGTGTGAACAGGACGCTGGATAGAGGGCTGGTGCTACGACATGGAAGAGGAAGACCTGGAGGAAGCGCTTAAAGGAGTTGCAGCTTAGCCACTGGGGTCTTCCTTTCGCGAAGAAAAATAGGTTGCAGAAGTGGCTGTTGAGAAACTACTCAGCAGCCGATTTTGAGCCATCTGAGGAATCAGATGAGCTCAAAGTACAAATGCAACGGGAGGAGCTGTGGAAAACTTACATCGAGGGAAAGGCCTTCGAAATAACTGGATCCACGATTTACGACGAAAGCGTAAATCACGAGGGGTCGCACCCTTGTCATATGATGCTAGTGGATCCAGTGATAAAAGCCAGCAACGAAGAGAGTCTGGGACAGCTGTACAAGCTCAACGCGCCGCAGCTGGAGAAGGAGCTTCAGCAGAAGAGCTCAAGGACGGAGCAGATCCCAGTCGAGCAGATAGAAAGGCCGACTAGGGAGAGCGAAACCGGTAGCGAGACGGATGGGTCCGCTACGGGTGACGAGGCGGAGGAAGCAGCACATCCAATGGTCTTCACTGGACCGCAAGCGGGAGATATCATGTTGATATTCTCCGAGATAAAAGAGCAGATGAGATTGCTCAACGAGAGGATCTCGGAGATCTATCGACGCTGCACAGCGCTGGAAGGAGCAGCAAAAACTCCATGCGCGTGCACGCAGAGTGGCAGCGATTGTCGGTTGAAGCCGACAGCGCCAGAATTCGAAGTGAACCAGGGGGGGGGAAAGAGCACCGAATAGCTTCTAGTATAAGACTAGAGAGCAGAGGTTCACTGAAACCGAACGACACTGGCATGCGGAGATGCAGGCTGAAAAAGTCTCAAATAGGCGACCACAGGTAAATTTCCAGGATACATTTACGTATTATCCTGGAAATAGTAGCCTATTAGAGGAGACACAGGTGCGCAGACCAGCGCAAGATGTTTCAACTGCTACTGGTGTAGGCACAGCCTGGGAGAGGGGGAATCTCTCAGGTGCTTATGTACCAGAGAAGAATAGCATTGAAACGATGGATCTGAGTGCTAGTGATAGACTAAGATCCAATAACCGATTTATTTTGGGTACCAGCGGGCAGACACGACACGCAGGTCGAGACGTAGGCCAAATCGTGAGACGATGGCAAGTTCGATTCTCGGGGGAAAAGGATCAAAGTATTGATGTCTTTCTCACCCGAGTAGAAGAGTGTCGTGTGCTCGCAGATCTGACAGAAGAGGAGCTGTTATCCTCTCTGTCAGAGTTACTAGCAGGTGTTGCGGCCATTTGGTACAGAAATGGTCGCGATAAATGGAGGATGTGGTCCGAGTTCTGCACTGCCGCCAAAAGATGGTATGGTGTGAACAAGGGGTTTCAGCAGAGATTTATTGCTGAAGAATGCACGCACCCAAAGCTAAGAGGAGCCGGTGCGTGACTTTATCACGTGCCTGCAAGCAATTGTACTGAAGCAGGTTCCAATGCCTTCGATAGAAGACATGTAGGATTACAGATCGCCAGTGCGTGCGGTCGAGAGCTTCGATCATGCTATGGCAGAGGGGCGAGAATGGCAAACGGTCATGACTCCGCCATCGTAGGCTACGTGAGTCTACCGTTCAAGATCGGATTCATGAGGTTGTTCAAAGCAGTATTGGATCCTTGCAAGAACCAACTGTTCTTCAAAGTCGACAACAAGTATGTGGATCTTGAGCTAGCTGGACTCAGCGAGCGCAGAGTCACAGATGTGTCTGTCATAGGGCCCGCTGACGTAGGATCAGCTGAGCGAGAGCAACTGGAGCAGTTGCTAGCTCACACCCAAGATGAGTGGTATCTGCACTGGGTGCAGAAGGTGGAGGAAGACCCCACGAAGAACCCAAGTTATAAGGTTATAGGGGGTCAATTGTATTCCCATCAGCCAAACGAGTGGCTGATGGGTACGATCGGCGATCACGGTGTCAAAGGAAAAACAAAAGACAGTGCTTCATGAAGGGCATGACGACCCAACTGCGGGCAATCTCGGAAGCGACAAGACTTATTCCCGAATAGCCAATTTATATTATTGGTCGGGCATGTACAAGGACGTCGAAGCCTATGTTCGGAGATGCACTCCATGTCAGCAGTGTGAAGTCAAACAACGTGCTTCAGCACGGCTAATGGGGCAAAGGACTGTCACTAGACCATGGCAAGTGGTTGCAGGTGACATCATGAGTCCTTTGCCCAAATCTGCAAATGGATTCGAGTATATCTCGGTCTTTCAGAATTTATTCACGCGATAGGTCGAAGTTATCCCCATTCGCAAAGCCAATGCAAAAACAGTCTTTAAGGAGCTCAAAGAGCGAATCTTTTTGAGATATGGAGCTCCTGAAGTCTTTCTTTCGGATAATGGCACGGAGTTTATGAAACGTGCCATTGGTAGCTTTCTCGTAGAGAAAGGTGTACACCATACTACGGTACCACCATATCATCCGCCGGCAAAGCCAGTGAAGCGAGTTGTTCGGTCGCTGAGCAAATCAAGAAATACGTCGCCGAAGAGTGTCAGATGGATCTGACCGAAGTAGACAACCTCGCGACGCGACCTCCGATGAATGCGAGCGTAGAGGTGGCGTTGAGTGAGCAAAAGAGTTTCCACTGTGCAAAAACTGAGTAGCTGGTATCGTGGGCACAGCACGGTGGTCACGATAGGAAAAGTCCGAGCAGCGGAAAGCGAGACTCGTCAAGGGAGTCTCGCATTTGTACAGCGGCCGTTTTACCTGATCAGCGGGGAAAATCACGTGTAGATTTTCCCGCTGCAATATGCAGAAAAGGTAGGCGTGTGCAGTACACCAGAACTGCACGCAGTGAAAACAGCTCCGTTACAACTTTATTTTTCAATTGAAAAAAAAAGCATTAAAACACTTGATTTTTTTTAAATTTCTTAATTATCAATTAAAGAAGTTATTTATGAGTTTTTAAAACTGTACCATCGTGTAGAGTATTCTCGAAAATTGTAGGGTATGTTATGTTAACCCATTAACGCCGAGGTGATCAGAATTTTTACTAACTTTTCAACGTGTTTATTTATTATGTTATCGGACCAAAAAAGATAATGCAATACCTCTATTCCTACGCGAAATTTGATGCTCTTTCAGAACCTGAGCTCGAAATTTCGATTAGACACCGAGAAAAAAAAATATGGCCGATTAAAACGTGAAAACAGTGAAAATTTTCGAAAAAAAATTTTTGTCGCATTTTTTTTCACAATGATACCACAAAGGTATCAACTTTTTACTATGATCAGAGGTGATCATGGCACTCGAACATTAAGAGGAATTTTTTTCAGAAAAATACATCGACGTGTTTTTTCAAAATGGCGGCGAGAATGAAAAAATTTTATAAAAATCTTAATCTATTGTTTTCTTAAAAACTATAAACTTTAAAAAAAAATTTCTAAGAACAAAAATGTCTTAAAATTAGTCAAAGAACACTCTAAAATTTTTTCAGAATTTTATATTTCAGAATAATATTTCAGAATATTTCAAAAAATCCAATTTTTCAAAATTACCTAAAAATTTTTTGAAAAAATTTGAGTGTTCCTTGACTAATTTTAAGACTTTTTTGTTCTTGAAAATTTTTTCATAAAGTCTATAGGTTTAGAGAAAAAAAATTTTCTTGAATGGTATACATAAAATTTTGTTTCTATCTACCACTACAAAATTCACGAACAAACTCGTACATCCTTTCACTTGTGCATGGACACATATTTTCTATACAATTTGTACATGAATTATAAGTAAAGCATATAATAAAAATATTGGTTTTCACTTTTTCAATACATTTGTTATGTCACGAAAACGTTCAAAATCTTCTGCTTCATCGCATGCAGAGTATGAATCAGATTATTCGGATAGTGATTCCGACCAAAAGCTATTGATTCCGAATGCAGACAATTCAGGCTCCGATGATTCTGATTCCGATTGTGATTCGATATCTGATTCAGATTCTGAACATGAATTCACAATACCAAATATTACTTATAAAAAAGCTTGAGCTACTTCTGAAAACTTAGATAAACTTAAAAAAAATCACGAATTCATTTGGTTCGATGGCGAGAAGTCATATTCAAATACTTGTGAAGAAACAATATTATTATCTGAAGCTGCAAAAAAGAATATACAGGCGTGCGAGCCGTTCCAATTGTTTGAAACCTTTTTTTCCGCCGAAATGAAACAATATATAATTGATGCGTCTAAAGAGAATAATTATGATCAGAAATTACAAGATCTTGACACTTTCATAGGTATAGTTATTTTCAGTTCATTCAAAAATTTTTTTTCGAAAATTTTCACGTTTTTCACGTTTTAATCGACCATATTTTTTTTCTCGGTGTCTAATCGAAATTTCGAGCTGAAGTTCTGAAAGAGCATCAAATTTCGCGTAGGAATAGAGGTATTGCATTATTTTTTTTGGTCCGATAACATAATAAATAAACACGTTGAAAAGTTAGTAAAAATTCTGATCACCTCGGCGTTAATGGGTTAACATACCATACCCTACAATTTTCGAGAATACTCTACACGATGGTACAGTTTTAAAAACTCATAAATAACTTCTTTAATTGATAATTAAGAAATTTAAAAAAAATCACGTGTTTTAATGCTTTTTTTTCAATTGAAAAATAAAGTTGTAACGGGGCTGTTTTCACTGTGTGCATATTTTTTTCTTGGTGTTAAATCGTAATTCTAACTACGGATTCTGAAAGAGCGTGAAATTTCACATCGGAATTTATGAAAACATAATTTTTTCAAAGCAGATAACATAAGAAATAATCACGTTGAGAACTTACTCGAAAGTTGGGCCGTTTGGGCGTTAATGGATTAAACTTCATTTTTGAGTAATACAAAACTATTTTTTTATACTTTGTATACCACCACTTGAAAGATGGATGAAAAGTCTATAAATTTCATGTGTTCAATAATTAATTTTTGGCCCATATTTACCTCATCTAGAGAGCTTTGAAAAACTGGTGTACAAAGTGTCTACTTGGGCGTTAATGGGTTAAAATCAATCAAAGAATTTCCAACACCACAGAAGAAGAAAAATATAAAGCAATTCCTGGGAAAAATAAATTTTCATAGAAAATTCATCTGGAATGTTTCAATCACACTTGAACCTTTACATAATTTACTACTCAAAAATACACAGTTCCAATGGTCAAATGAATTCCAAAAAGCATTCGAGATAATATAAAATCACCTATGTTCTAGTCCAATCCTCGCATTTTTCTACCCAAAGCTACCGATATCTATTTACACGGATGCCAGTATACAGGAGCTAGGAGCTATTTAAAAACAAACCCAATTAAATGGAGATCAGAAACCCGTAGCCAACTTCTCAAAAAATTATTTGATCATCAAAAAACAAAAAAGGCCATTTACTTGGAATGTTTAGCAGTAAAAGAAAGTTTAAAATTCTGGCAACATTGGTTATTGGGAAATTTCTTCACTGTATATACAGATCATAAATCACTAGAAAAGCTAATAGTCAGGAATAGAACCGATGAGGAACTAGGCGACATGATCCATTATTTGTCGCAGTATAATTTTAAAGTGGAATACAGTCCAGGAAAATTAAATAAAGAAGCGGACTGCCTCAGCAGAAATCCAGTTTTTGAAGAATTTGAGAATAAGGATGACAACCTAAAAACAGTAAATATTATTAAATTAGAAGATATAAAAAGTGATCGAACACAGAATCAAAAAATAAAAGAGAACAATAATCTTATTGTAGAAAATGGAATTTACTACTAAAGAAGTAACAGAAAAAAATATTATTAAGTGAAGAATACAGTAAAATTATATTAAAGAAGATTCACGAATACTTCTGCCATATAGGAATAAATCAAATGGAAGCTAAAGTAACAAGTTTCTACACAGCACCGAATTTAAAGAAAAATAATGAAATGATATGTAAACACTGTGAAATTTGCATAAAAAACAAAACAAGATTAAATAAAAAATATGGCAAAACGGCGCACCGGGTCCAGCTGAAAAACCTTTTCAAATAATGTTTTTAGACACAATTGGCGGATTCGGAGGCCAAAGATCAACAAAAAAATATTTACATCTATTAATGGATAATTTCACACGATTGCATATATTTCATGCTCAAAAAATCAAAACGCCTAAGATTTCATAAAATTAATTGAAAAGGTGCCAAGAGAAAATACGATCGAAATACTGTTTTAAGATCAATACCCAGCTTTAAATTCAAACGAATTTAAAAAGTACCTTAATAATCGAAACATAAAACAAATTTTTACAGCAATTGATGCACCTTTTTCTAACGGTCTAAATGAAAGGCTAAATCAAACGCTGGTCAACAGAATACGCTGTAAACGAAACGAAAAAGAAAAAAAATCAGTATGGTCTAAAATAGCAGAAGAATGTGCACAAAAATATAATGAGACAAATCATACACTAACAGAATTTTCGCTAAAGTACTTCCTGAGTGGTGAATCCACTGATTTACTGCCTCTAGAACTAAAAGAAAAACTTAAATACACAAAGGATTTAGAAAAATATAGACAAATAACACTCTTAAGAACAAAAAATACCATGACTACAACAAATCCATATTCGATAAAAATAGAATACAACACACATTCAAGGAAAGAGATTTAGTCTACGTGATTAATGGGAACAAGTTAAATAGAAAAAAAACGGATGAAATCAGAATTGGCCCTTTTAAAATAATAGAAGAGGTATCAGACTCAATCTATAAAATAGATCTAAGATACAAAAAAAGATCGCTTGGTTTGTATCATATCACAAAGCTTATTCCTATGACTGATGAAGTCTGATAGGATGTTAATTTTGCCTTCAAATTAAACATCTCTCCAAGGGCGGAGATGTAAGCTTTACGTGTGTATCAAGCGTCGGTAATTAACATATGATCGACAGGTCGACACTTGAAGGGAGAGAATGAAAAATTGGAGTAAGAGATATAAAATAAGATAAATACAAAGAACCGTCTAATAGTTTCCTTAAATAATTAGTTATTTTAATTGATAGATAAAATTCTATAAATTATTGTATAAACTTTTAATAAGTTCAATTGGAGAACAAGAATCTATACAAAGCTTTATTTTGTTGCAATATAGAGAAGTATAAACACTAAATTGTTGATTCTCTATATTTGTAGGTTAGTAGAACACGTGTACATTTTGATAGTTAGAATTGAGACATTATGGTAATAATCATAAAAACTATATTTTTAGACGAATCAACCTTGTGTTTTGTTTGATAAGGATCCCTCATATAATATATATATATGTACACAAATGCATAAAATCGGTATGAATTAGTGAATTTTATCAATACAATGGTCTTACTATTTTACTCAAAAAGTAATTGCTGAACCTTTAAAAAAATCCGAGTGATGCATCCCTCATCTCCTTCTAAGCGTTTGATTATGAATCAAATGTACGATAACTAGTATACACACCCAAGCCGTGCTGTAAAACACCATATTGCCTACCAAGTCCATTATCAACTTACCCCACTATCTACGCACTGCATTATCAGCGTACTCCATAAATCACGTACTTCGATATCGATTTGTATTATGGGAAAGTATGAAACAGTTGAAATGAATTTAGTTCTGTCCCATACCACATTTACGGTTATAACAAAATAATTATTATTATAAGATAACAATGATAAATCATGTATTTAATGATATACTTTACCAATAGCACAACCATAGTATCCATAAGAAACGCCCGACGGATCAATCATATACATTTCGGGGTTTCCATCTTGATAAGCACTAAGGATAATCGAACAGCCATAAGGTCTAACTGCGGAATATAGTGTATAGGCATGCATATACATAGAAATTCTATCATTCAGATATTTTAATGGAATGCCTGTGCCATATTGTGCTCGATAGTTAGCCGCTTCTAATCTTGCCGTTTCTACGATTTGGCGAGCGTCAGAAATAAGCCCCGAAATAGCCATGCCAATATGTTGATCAATATTGAAGGTTCTTTTGTTTGTGAACGGCTCATATAATTTTGAGGATACTAATTTCTCTACAGCAAAAACCACAGTATCTTTCCCTTTAAGGCCTATTACAGTTCTGTAAATGTAAAATAATAAATATTAACGAGTATTAGATCATCTGAATTATTCTTAAATGTAGAGGCTCATACAAATTTATTGGTCACACTTCTATAAAAATTAAATACTATGAAATTATTTTTACTTTGAAAACAAGTATCCCGTTCAACGAAGTAATACTTAATATGATGATTTAATTTCCCCGTACTGTGTTATATTCTAGCATATGAGTCTGTACTTTATTTGTTACTCTGTTGCTTAGCTTAACCCATTAACGACCAAGACCCCGAATTTTCAACATCTTTTTATAAGACTTTTTTTCAATTAAAACAAGCTTTGAAAAAATTTGAAAAAAATCATATCCGACGTATTTTGAGCTGTTCTTTCGAATTATGATACCGATTTTTTGTTAAAATACTCCTGTAAAAAAATATGGTGTGTTTTCACGAAAAAAGTTAAAAAGTTTGGAAATTTTCAACTTTATGAATTTTTTTCATAAGGAAAAAGCAATGACAATAATTGAAAATACTGCAAAAAAGTGCAATCGATGTTTAAATATTACGGGATAATTTTTTTCATGTTTCTAAAATATATTTAACCTCTTCAAAATGGCCATATTTCGCAAAATCCCAAAAAAACTCAAAATTTAATAAGCAATTTTTCACACAACTTCTTAGAGGGCTCTTTTACAACTAAAACGGTTTTGAAAAATTTCGAATAGATCTTATCCGACGTATTTTGACCTGTTCTTTCGAATGATGAGACTTATTTTTTGCTAAAACACTCTTAAAAAAAAAAATATGGCGTGTTTTTCACGAAAAAAAAATGAAAAAATTTTGAAATTTTCTACTATTATATAAAAATATTAAGGGTTGGGGTAAGACTAGAAATTTTGAAAAATCGATTTTTTTTTTATTAGCTTAAGATCTGCTCTGAACCTTTAAAAATAGGAAACAAAAACACCCCTCCAGGAAAAAAATTTTTTTCATTGAAATTTCAAGGTATTTATCGAGCATCTCCAGCTGCTCCGAAACGATTATATACCTGCGACCTTACGGCTCAGCTATTGTTCGCCAACTTGTAGGATGCCATGATAGATGTCCTCTCTTGTATTCTTGGGTTAGTCGCGTGACTTTCGAAGCAAAGTACGTTAGTATAGCGTCTGTTTTGATACATAAAGTCACGCTGTTTGTGTTGTATAGTTCTCAAATCGTTCTCGATACTTAAACTGTTTTTCGTTTAAATTTCAGTTTTGATATAAAAATGAGTGACAAGAAAGTGTATGATACAAAAAAGGTTCAAAAACTAATTATAAAACACGGCGACGAAGTAGTATCTCGAAAACTTGCCCTATGAATAGATTTGAACCGGGGAGTGATTACACAGGCCCACAAAAAAAAGTATGTGGTTCTGGGATGGAGACTAACTTTTTCTTATGTATTTTTTCCTGCTGAATCCGAATTCGTCAAAAAAAATAGGGGCACCGGGGCAAATTTTTAAGATAACCTCAAAAAACTATTTCTCGATACATATATATACAACGCAAGTTTCTGGGATTT
>UELU01011813.1:0-10548 GCA_900490025.1 Megastigmus dorsalis
TGGTTCGTAAACTGCAATGTCAAGCATTTGCACTACTAGGTAGTTCGGATATTCCAATTTCTATAAACTTCGTAAAAGAGAACATCTTGGTTTATACATTTCTCGTAAAATCTGAGTTAAATTTTCAAAATATGCAGCAGAATCCTTTATAACGAAGTTAATTTTAAATTAATTAATTATTTTTCCACTTTTGAAAAAATAATTATGTCGGTTCGTACTCTATTTATAATTGCATGGTTCTCGAGTAAAAATAATAATGCAATGCTATTAATATTCATCTAACGCCATCTATTATCCTCCATGTCAATTGGCGATATCAACAAAATGTCAAAACTGCGTATCGTCGGTATTCTCCGTAACCTTAAAAATACTTTTTCCTTGATCATCGGAGACCGGAGTGAAGTTGCCGCACTCGGCTCGCCGCTCGGTAACGTGACGACGACGAACCGAACTGGAACGGTCATTTAAGACCCGTAATTTCGGCAACGACGATGAATAATCAATATTTCTAATATTTATTACGAACCGATAAAATGATTATCGCTAACCAAACACAACTATTTCGACTTATTTTTATCCCGTCTACAAGAATATGGCATAAATATTTAAAAAAAACATTTATTTTGAAAAATAAATTTTTCATTTTTTGAACCAAAAATTTTATATTAATTCTGGCTATAGCATTGAATTCTTATCGCAACTTAACATCGAATGAGACCTGTAGCACATTTATTCCTCTATCCAGTTACGAATAAACTTAAGTCAAAAGTGGTGCGTGCTAAGTGTGTCACGCGGTAGGTACTGGTACTCGTCAAAAGGAAACACGCACCTGCGAAATCGATAATTTTCAGGTGTCTCGTGCAAGAATTGTGGCCGCTCCAAGCAAAGCTGCCGAGCCAGGTGTTGTATTTCTGCAAGACCTCGCGGATTCTTGAAAATGACTATGTAATTTGAGTTTAAGAAGAAACAGAAATGAAAATGATGCTCAGATTATGGTGATGACTGCCCTTGGTAAAAAGATTGGCCACCACACCACACGACGAGTCCCGCATCAGATCGTCGAGGATCAGGAGTTTAGGCCCTGGAACTGTGGCATAGTCCTCGCTCTTTGGCAGACCTTCGTGAAATTCAATATTTTCACCAAACTCCTTGTAAGTAGGCTGCCATTCGCTGCAGTAGAGCAATATTCCGTCAAACGGTGTGTCACTCATACGATCAATATACTTGAGAAAGTTCTTTACAAACACCGTTTCAACACACGATGTAGGTCCGCGAATCATCGATGTCCACTGATGTTCCAGCGTACATCTATTTTTACGACTAAGAAGTTCATACTCTCGTCGGTTGTACTTATAAGTCTCTCTTGAAGAACTTGACGCGGGCGCGCGTGGGAGAGGCATCCCACCGCAGCCGCTTCGCGCTCGCCAAAGGCCAGCTATATTGCTCGCATACGCGCACGGCTATAGCGCTAGCCGGAGGTTAACCACATTACACGCATACGCGACTGGTTATAGCGCTAGCTGGGAGATTAGCCGTCTTACTTGCATGAGCGAGCGACTATAGTGCTAGCCGGAGGCCAGCCATCTTACTCGCGTGCGCGAGCGGCTATAGCGCTAACTCTAGGCTAGCTATATTGCTTACATAACTATTAAAACCGTATATGCGCATATCAGTGTGTGTGTGTGTGTGTGTGTAATAATTCGACTGTTAGCTTATATTTAAGTAAATGTATTTTAATGATTATGTACGGTTTTAGAGTTTATTCCCGAAAGGATAGCTCTTTTCGGCCGAAACAAAACGTCGCTTAGCATAAATGGGTTCGCAAATTTTACATTCACTCCGCGTTATAAAGTCGTGATGCGCAGTGCGCCTTATCGCATCATAAGTTACAAACAAGGGAGGTATTATACCCTTCATGAGTTTGCGCTCGGAATCAAAATTAATTTTCTCGCTTGTGGCAGAGTTTAAGCGTATTGTTTTTTATATTTAGGATTTTAAGTCTCATAAGAGATTTATTTAGCTTAATTTATTTTTTTATAATATGTGGTATGTATATATATATATATATCATGAAGAATACAAAAATATATTTTAAATTGACTTGTTGCAGTATTTGAAAAATTGTGCAATTAATTTGGAAGAACGAGGATTCGGTTTATCAATGATATTTTCTATTTGTGAAGGTAATTGAAGATTCAATGTGAGTAGCTTTTTAGCTAATACACTTCTATGATTATTATTTTACAGAGAGCGCTGCCAAACTATATGATTGATATTTTCGATATCTTCATTACATAGGCACATAGGATTGTCGGTGATATTAATTTTAGCTAACGAGGCTGATAGACTGTATTGGTTGGATCTACATCGGTTCATCGTAGTGATATAGTCACGTGAATGGTTTTTATTGGCGCACCAAGGTTTAGAGGAGGTGGAACAAAATATTGAAAATATTTCTTACCTTTAATGCAACTTTGATTTGTAGCTAAAGAGTATGTGTTTAGAAACGATTCTTTTTTAAATTTATCAAAAAAATCAGTGTATAGAATAGCGCAATCATATACTTTAGTTTTGGTGGTATAACCTTTGTTAATTTATCCACAGCCTCGTTACCTTCAATTTCTACATGAGATGGTATCCACAAAATTTTTACAGTTTTTCCAGGGTTTTTTGATATTATTTCGTTATATTTCGTTTCCTTAACTTTAAGAATATAATAATTTTCTGTAATACAGACTTTCGGGTGCATCAAACTTTCTAGAGCGCTTAGACAGTCAGATAAGATGATAAAATGATTGTGATTACTATTTTTAACAAGTGTGACAGCATCATATAGAGCAATATATTCGGCGGTGAATATAGACGCATTAGAGTCTAAAGTTTTACAAACTTGTTGGTTGGCTTGAGGGTAGATACAGGCTGTGCCAACATGATTATTCGAAACTTTACTACCATCTGTATATAAAGCGTGGTCATTTGAATTACTTAAGAGTTCTGCCAATTCAGAGTTAGGATTGGAAGCGTTTTCTAACTCTAAGTCAAAGTTAATGTTAACATCGATACTAGCCATTATCGTTTCGTAGTCAAATTGTTAAATGTTAAAGTTGTTTCCGGAGTAAAATTCTTTGCTGAATATTTCTTTAATACATTTAATGCTGTGACGTT
Source organism: Megastigmus dorsalis (assembly GCA_900490025.1). NCBI lineage: Eukaryota > Metazoa > Arthropoda > Insecta > Hymenoptera > Megastigmidae > Megastigmus > Megastigmus dorsalis. Next base: position 3,166 of record UELU01011813.1, read on the forward strand.
CGTTCGGTACGGGGTAGTTTTCTGATAGCTTTCGCTATTAGAAATCGTGTCGAGACCTTGTCGGATATCGAGAGAAAGTTTGAATTAAACTAATAACCGCCCCAAACGTATCAAGGCAAAGGAGCTGTAGCGGAGACGCGCAATGGTCTCCGATAGTCGCCACCCTGATACTCGTACTCTGCTCCGGTTTCACCTTCCTATCTGGGGATATTGAGATAAGAAGACCGGAAAAATGTGGACGAAGGTTTCCTTACTCTGAGGGTAGGCAAACGAGCATTGGCTTGCTTACGATAGAGCGAGTACTAGATTCAGTGGATCGAGGAGGGGTTGAGATGAGTCAGACTAAGGAAAATCGAGTCGCTTAGCTTTTGACACTATTGCGCACTGTATAGTGTAAAGGTTTTTTAGTTTCTCACCTCTCCAGGTTCGATGGACGTCGCAATGACGATCCACCTAACTGGGCGGTATACTATACGTATAGCAGGCTTGTTAGAGAACCGCAATGCTTCTCTAACTTGTTGCGAGAAACTAGATTACAACTTTAAAATTATATACATAAAAATACGACACAATAGCCTTCTATCTATTGCCACGTAATGGACAGTAGACAGAAAACGGCTTGCTCTCTTTCACGGGGTACGATGGAAAAGTGTATTACTTTTCCACCTTTCCTGTGAAAGACCCAGTTACGGGTATCTGTTTCGTCGAGAAAGCGCCATGCTGTCTCGACTTGCAGAGATAGACTTTTCGCCTAAAAATAACTTATATTTAATAAGTCCATTACGCGATCGTGAAGGAGTTATTTCAGATACTTCTGTGCACTAGGTTTATCGAGAAGCGCGATGCTTACTCGATTTGTTAGTGCACAATGCTATTGCTAGCACAGCGAGTTCGCCGGAGAACGCAATGTTCTCCAGGCCAGCCGCGAAGTTAAAACACTTAATACTAATACTCTGTACGAGTTCGCTGCCGCTTGCACTAAGCTAACAACCAATCGACAGAGCTTATAGGTAATAGAGGACTCAAAGTTTTGCAAAGGATGATTAATATAAATGAGAGGTTCATTAGAGCAGAGGAGTTGGTACAAGAGTGCGATGATTGTCTTGATTTCGACGGTGTTTATCAAGGGGCGCGGTAGCGCTCCGGATGGCAAGTATGAGAACAGCAGGTCGCAGATGAGCCTTCTATTATATACTTTGAATTTGCTTTTTAACCTCAAAGAATTTTTTCCCGTATCTACTAATTTATACTTAACGCTAACTTTATGTAATCATATGGGGCTTAATTGATAGCTATTTAATTAATTTTTAATTTAAAAAAGGGTTTATCCGCAAACATTGTCGCGTTCTTAAGTTATTGCAAATGCAATGTTTTGGTGGGCTCATTTCTTTTCATTTCGACGTTTACATTTTTAGCTGACGCATATATAGGTATACAAGTATATGAAAATTCTTCCTATCGCTACATATAGATATACAAGTACCTGCGAAATATGATGGAGGCGTAGTGGTGCCCTCGATGGCAAGTTATTTTTATAGAATTATAATACAAAATATACAAGGTGTCTCAAAAGTATGGACATACCTAAAAATCTCGGAAACTAGTGGCGCTAGAAAAAAACTTTAAATACAAAAGTTTCCGCAAATCAAACGGCGCATCCGATCGTGACCTTGAATTTGACCTTGGATTTGACCTTCAGGGTCATTTGAAATTCAAGTCGAATTTTTTCAACGGGAACTCTACCTTTTTATTACAGAAATGGAAAGCGGGAAAAATTTTCTATTCAACGGTATAAATAACATATAGGGCTAAATAAGCTAAAATTGGTGTAAAACTGCCATAAGTTTTTCTATCGAAGTTTCTGGAAATAAAACGGTGCATTTGACGTCGACCATGTATTTGACCTTCAAAGATTTGGTCATAAATTTGGTTTTCGATCCGTTTGAAACTGACATTTTCAATTTTACAGTGCAGCCAGTGAAGACAAGATACAGTGATATCCAGTCAGTGAAGGCAAGACACGCTGGTGTCCAGCCAGTGAAGGCAAGACACGCTGGTGTCCGACTGGTGAAGCCCAACTAGCATCTTTTAGAAATCGTGACTTCTAAAAGTTAACGTTCATGTACGAAATGTCCTCCATTATTCAGTTGAAAATAACCCAAATTATTATAAAATGCTGAAACTGCCTTTTGGATCATATCATTTGGGATCGCCTCAATTACTTCAATAATACGTTGAGCCGACTCAACAAAATTTGCAGGTTTTGTAGCATAAACTTTGCTTTTAAAGTAACCCCATAAAAAGTAATCTAATGGCGTTATTTCAGGTGAACGAATTGGCCAGTCAATGGTTCCTCTGCGCAGGGGTAATGCAGGGGTGCTCCATCTTGTTGAAAGTAAGTAATGTTAAAGTTGTCATCGACAATATCATTTATCGCAGGCACGATTTGATTCCTCAACATGTCTTCATACTTTTCTCCGTTTAAATTGCCTTCTATGAAAAATGGCCGTACTATTCTATCATTTATTATGCCTGTCCAAACGTTGAGTTTCTGTGGGTGTTGTGTTTGTGATTCCAAAAACCAGTCAGGATTCTCCGATACCCAGAACCGACAATTGTGTTGATTAACGTTACCATTCAACTGGACACGGTGTGCCTGAAGCATGCAAAAGTGGTCCGAAAATGGATCCAAAATCAGCTAACGCAGAAAGTTTCTATATTGTTTGTAGATGAAAAAAGTAGCAAATTGAAAATCCTAAGTGATTGGTTTCGCAAGTTATGGACGTTTTTGTATTTATGCTATGCGCATTCGTGAAGTGGAAATTGGAGCATTTAGGTACACGCGTACAATCCGTTTTTTAACTCCAAGTTGACCAAATTGAGCATACATTTATTACGTCCTACAACGTACCTTTTAATTAAGGTCAATCGTGCAATGAAAAATTATTATTTGTAAATCGGAATTTAAGCGAAATGAATGCGATGCGAAAGAAATAAAATTTAAATGTATCAATCGACAAACGAGAAGTGTATAATTGTGAAATGCATACGCAGCATTTCACAATCTTTTGTAATATGGCCAAATCGAGCACGAAGCTTGATACTAAATTTCAACCACATTTGTAAGCAATTAAAGTAGAGTAATGCGTCACTTTTCGATACACTTTTGATCCTTTAAAAACGATTAAAGGAGGACATCAAGTTAGTCACTGACTCGGGATCTTGATGAGAAGCATAGTGCTCCACAAGAAACCCAATTAAATAATTATCATTGTGATTATACTAGATATTTTAAATATTAATAGAATACATTATATCTGATTAATTAAATTTAATAAACTTAAATTTTTATTTGTCTTAAGTGAGTGAATATTAAATAAATCCAACTTTTATATTAATTTATCGTGTACAAGTGAAATTATTAATTACACCTTTCGAACGAGATTTACGACAAGAAACAGATCTTCTATAAAAAAAAAGGTAAGAATTATATTCAATAATAACTTTTCATAAATTATATGAAAATAACAAATAAGTCTCGAATAATATTCAAGACTTAACAGTGCTTCCGGTACCGAAAAATACCTTTTGAGTATTTATATTGGGGATCGATTTGATTACTAGACCGAAAATAATTTTTTGTATGAGAGACAATTAATAAAGTTTATTTTGCTTATTTAAATCAAAATTCATTTTAATCAATAAAAAATAGGAGAATATTATTTACACATAAAAGAAAATTTGTGGAAATAATACAAATAGCAAATGAATGATATAATTGCAAAGAACAAATAAATAATAGAAAAAGAAAAAATATATATAGCTATAAATAATTAATAAAATCTAATAAAAGTGTTAAATAAATAATAATCAATATTTTATGCATTATGAAAATTTCAAATGAGTAATAAAGTAGATTGGAAGAAGATACAAAATTATCTAAAAGAAAAAAAGACCGGTTGGATCCAGGATTATTCAAAAGAAGAATTAATAGAAATTTGTAAAAAATTAATATACATATAAATCATAAAGATAGTATCAATGAAATACGTAGTAAACTGAGACAATTTATTAAAACTGTATACAAAACTCAAGAAGAAAAGAAAGGAGATTCAATAACTCAAAAAAGTGATTCAAGTAGCTTTTATAATATTTTGGGGATATCAGATAAAAATACAAGTAATCCATTCAATAAAAGTACAAATACAATTCGTTCTCCGCCATAAACTATACAGAAATCTTCAACAAGCATTGAATATTCAGAATTAGGTGCATACCCAAAGCCATTAGCAACAGGAACAAATTCTGAAGAAATCGATGAGAGTTTAAATAAAAGTGCTAATACAAGTGTAAATCGAGGAGTACGTTAGAGAAACAGAATCAGCAGACTATAAACTCAATATCATCACGAGAACTTATTCATAATAATCTTCAAAATGAGTTGCTAAGAGATAATAATTCACAGAATAACGTAAATAATTGTTGTTTACAAAAACAGTCATCACATATTAATAAATCAAAGGAAGATTTTCAGAAGAGTGATCAATTACAAATACAAGAGCAGGCATCAAGTAAAGATAGAAATTTATGTGTGATTCCTAAAACGAAACCAAGCGTTTCATTTATAGATCAAAGCATTTCTTTTGACTTAGTAGATGTAAAAGAAGAAGTTCCAGAAATTGGAGGAGTTTTAAATCAATCAAGTATATTAACGGATAATAGTGAGGAAATTACGAATCGAAACTCTTCAAATAATTCAACAGATTTACAAAATTTTATTATTTTAAGCCCTAATAGAGTAAATAATATAATAAATATGGTAGAAAATTGTCTGAAACTACCTCTTAAAGAGGTGTCAAAGTCCTACAGTTACCGAAAAAATAAGTATTTGCATCGAAGTGAGTGCATTTTTCCGGTGCAGAAATTTTTGAAGGTGTCGTTCAAATATTCACTTGAAATTTTGCTAGAAGATAGATAATTAATAGAGGAAGTGCACCTGTATTTGGGATTTGCATAATTTTACCTATTTATTTAATTATTACTAATTATTCATATCCGATCGGTAAATCAGTTTGAGTGGTAACTGTAGGACTTTGATACCTCCTTAAGGACATAGCTAATTTAGCTCCAGAATTTGACGGATCAAATATTCATATAAGGGAATATATAGAAAAATTAAGACATGCTAAGAAAATAATAGCGAATGAAGATGAAGCAAATTTAATTCCAATTTTGAAAATAAAGTTAAAAGGAGAAATATACAGAGAATTAATAAATACAGATATACAAAGTATCGAAGAATTCATTAAAGCTATACGACAATTATATCCATCTTCGGAAAATATATATAATTTATATGCAAAATTAACGGATATAATTCAAAGAAAAGATGAATCGGTATTAAGTTTTGTAAATAGGTTACAAGATTTAGTACTACAAATAAAGGAATTAAAGAAATCAGAAGCAAATATTACTGAAGCACTGTTGATAACTTTTAATCAAGGCATTAATACTGACGCTTTAAAAAGTTTTAAAAAAGGATTAAAACATGAGGTAAAGTTGGAATTAGAAGATCATAATAACCTACAAGAAGCATTTAAGAAAGCCATAGAAATAGAATCAGATTTGAAAAAACAGAATGAACTAAGAGGCAATTTGATGGATATATCATGTAGTTTTCAAATACCAAGTCAAAATTCAGCAAAAATACATACGTGTCAAATTTGTCAAGATTACAATCACGAAACATTATTTTGTAATAACGCATCATGTGTATATTGTAAAAGTAAAGACCACTTTTCATATAATTGTAAATTTGTGAAACATAAAATAGAATTAATTTGCAAATTTTGTAATGCTCGAGGACATTCAATCGATGCATGTAAAATGAATAAATCCAAAGGAAATCATTGCCAATATTGCCAAGTCATGGGTCACACGGTAACCCAATGCCCATTTATTATTGAATACGAAATGTGTTGGAAATGTAAGGACAGTGGTCATGATCCAATTATATGCAAAAAATTTACGGAATCTGTCAAATCATGCGAATTATGTGACAGTATAAGCCACACTGTGAAAGATTACCCAACTGTAACATGCAAACAGTGCAATAAAGTAGATCATTCAATGAAATACTGTCCATATTAAATGATAACTTTAAAATGCTTATGTGTGCAATTTGCAAAGAAGAAGGTCATAGCACTGAAGAATGCGAAAAAATGAAAGTGATACAAAATATATTAGTTACGCAGAATAAAATGCAAAATTATAGAAATCAAACTATATGTCAAATGTGCAACGAAATATGACACACAGGAAAGTTTTGCCCTAATTACCATAATAATTCAGGCAAGGATTATACAAATAATACGTATAAAAATTTTGGACATCAGCGAAATGCTTATAATAGCAATTTTAGAAATACCAGCAATAATTATAGAGAAGGAAACCCTAGAACACAACAAAAATTTTGTGAGTACTGCAAAAGACAAGGGCACATAATAGAGGAATGCAGAATTTTAAAGGAACTTCAAGACGCTTCAAAGAGTAGGAATGTTTGTTCATTTTGTAAAAAAACTGGACACATAATTGATAATTGCAATGAAATAAAAGCTCTAGAAAATAAAATAGGAAAGTCTTGCATTTTGTGCAAGACTACAAACCACTCATGAGCAATGTTACAGGCAAAAAAGGGTCCCGCAATCTAATTCGGGAAACGAATAAATTCTTCCTGAAAAGAGTGGACAGAAAGAATTAAACATAAACCACTCGAAAAATATGCAAACATTAATATGACAGAAGTTTCAAATTATATGGAGGATAGTATGAAATCTATTTCCGGAAATAATACAAATAATGTAGAACTAATGAAGAATACAATCCACATGGAAAACTTTAAAAATTCAATAACATTAGATTCAAAAACAGATTTGATGGATAATGAAGACAAATCCAAAGATAATTTTGACAAGGAAAGGTCAACAAAAGTTGAAATATACTTTCTAAAAACAGAAAATTTATTACAATATATTGAAATAGAAAATCCTTACAATAAAACAATTAATCGTCTGCTCATTGACAGTGGAGCAGAATTAAATATAATAAAGAAAAATGAGATTCCTTTAGGGGCAATACTTGATGAAAGGAAAATATTACTGTCAGGAATTACAGATAAAATTATAGAAACTTTGGGAATAGTAAAATTGCCTATTAATGATTTATATGTTGAATTTCATGTAGCACCTGAAGATTTTTCAATTCCTTACGAAGGGATATTGGGAATTAAAATTCTTAAAGAACAAAAATTAAGATTAGATGAAGGATATATAGAAATCAATAATAATAAAATTGAACTTAAGACCGGACAAATGTATAATACAA
>UELU01011937.1:0-12870 GCA_900490025.1 Megastigmus dorsalis
CGATTTTTTTTTTCATTTTCAAGCGTCATTCTCAAAAGGAAATCTATTGAATAATTTCATTCCAACTACATATCCTTGTGTATTTTTTCGTGATCTTTCGATTTCCGGGATCAGAATTGTGATTAAATGCTCGAGAAAAAAAATACGGCCAACTTTATAGTGAAAAGTACTGAAATTTTCGGAATTTTTTTTTTTAATATTTTTTTTGTTAGATCAAAAAGTGCTCTGACCCACTCCGGATTGTGGAGAAAGGTGGAGGCGATAGTTGTAGTTAACGATAGAATTTTTTTCAACGACCTGACTTCAATTTCAAAAGTGACTAAACGTACACTCCTATTTAGTTTTAATAATGAAAAACGCTACATTTCTAGAGAAATTCGGCCGCCATTTTGAACCGCCATCTTTAAAATTTGAAAATTAGATCAAACATTTTTTGCAGTGTGGTTTCGATTAGAAAAAAGACTGTGGACCAACAAAAACTCACGATAACCCGATTTTCTCATTATGACTGTAGAAAAACTCATATTTTATGAGATTTTATACAATGCCCGCCATTTTGAAGAGGTTAGGGTGAAATGAGGTCGTTGAAAAAAATTCTATCGTTAACTACAACTATCGCCTCCAACTTTTTCCACAATCCAGAGTGGGTCAGAGCACTTTTTGATCTAACAAAAAAAATATTAAAAAAAAAAATTCCGAAAATTTCAGTACTTTTCACTATAAAGTTGGCCATATTTTTTTTCTCGAGCACTTAATCACAATTCTGATCCCGGAAATCGAAAGATCACGAAAAAATACACAAGGATATGTAGTTGGAATGAAATTATTCAATAGATTTCCTTTTGAGAATGACGCTTGAAAATGAAAAAAATATCGTGTCCCTTGGGCGTTAATGGGTTAAGATAAGGTCCAAGTCCTTATGTAACTTTCAACATTCAAGTTGGAGCTTGAGACAGGCGACCGCACGCATGATCTCACTATCTCTCTCCCTCTCACGGCCCATCCGCCTCTGTTTTGGCTGCTCGACAGGTAACCGCGCGCGCGATCATACCACTTTGTTCTCTCTCTATCCGTTTCTCTCAGTTTCGTTGAGACAGGCGGCCGCGCGCATGGTCTCTCTCTCTCACTCTCTATCTATCTATCTATCTATCTATCTCTCTCTCCCTCTATCCGTTTCTCTCGGTTTCGTTGAGACAGGCGGCCGCGCGTATGGTCTCTCTCTCTCTCTCTTGACTCTTCGTGACAGGGAGCCACGCGCGTCGTCATGCGTTCTTCTCTCTTCGTGCGGCGGGTGATCTCGGCCCGGAGGGTCTCTAGCACATTCTGACTCCTCCAACCCTCCCAACAGACAAAGCGACGGAGTGGACCTACTAACCATCCGGCTGGGGCTAATGGATGTCTTTCATCGTTTCGCCACCGACGTCCTGGCTACACCGACGACCGACTGGACTGTTGGGCTCATCGACGTTCGCCTCGAGATGCTAAGCCAATACTGGTTGGACTTCCAGCAAAATCACCTGGGTCTCCTCCAGTCGCCACCCGGTGACTGCGAGTACCATCGAGACAACACATACACGGCGGCGGAGAACGACTACGTCAAAGCCAGGTCGCTTCTATACGACGCTCGTACCCGGCTTACTTCTCAAGCGGAGCACGCTGGTCAAGTGCTATCGGTCATGGATCCAGTTCAACCGGCCGTGGCAGCCTCTGCTGTTAGCCAAGCGCGCCTGCCTCCCATCAACATTCCAGTTGTCTGAGGACAGCGAGAGGACTGGGAATCTTTCCGTGACCTGTTCCGTGCCTTAATCCACGACGACAAATACCTTAGCGACGTTCAGCGGCTTTTCTACCTTAAAAGCTAGGTCCAAGGTGATGCCAGAGCTGCCCTCGACACACTCCGGGTCATCGGCACCAACTACGTCACGGTGTGGACGCTCCTCGAGGCCCGCTACGAGCATCGCCGCCTGCTGGTGCAAGACCACATAATGGCGCTGCGCAACATCAAGCCCCTACGCGATGGGACTGATGTAGGTCTTCAAGGACTACTCGACTCCCTCGAGCGACATCGCGACCAGCTGCGGACTTTGGATCGTCCTATCGACAACTGGGATGATTGGTTAGTCTCCATCGCCACTACTGCGATGGACCCTACGACGTGACAAGCCTGGGAGGAGGAACTGGAACGCTTGGATCTCGCTTCGCCTTCTTCTTCAATCCAGATGGCCACGTTCCAAGCACTTACAACATTTATGCGCAGCCGCTGCCGTTCGCTCTCCTCAATCGAAAGTTTGCGGCCACCTCGCGCCTCTACCAGCAGATTTTCAGCAGCACAGCCGCTTCTACGCAGCTGCAACACCTTTGCTACTCGACACAGGTTTTCGACATGCGCGCAATGCAAAGGCCAACACTACACCGGTCGTTGCAGTCAGTTCCTGAGGTCGGATCCGAGAGGCAGATTGGAGCTCGCGACTCGGGAGGGCCTTTGCATCAACTGTCTTCGACCTGGCTACTCGGCTTCATCGTGCCCATCACCCTCGGTGTGCTACGTTTGTCAGGGTGCTCATCACACCCTGCTTCATCTTGCGGAGCGAAACCGTGCAACCACCGCCCCTTCTCCAACCAGCTCTCCGATCGTCCCTCCGAAGAAACGTCACGATGACGATCCGGACCCAGCGGCTCTCACTCAGATGAACAACGTGGGCCAATCAACTGCCTCCGCATCGTGACTGTCGGCGTTTCCAACTGCCATGGTGCAATTCGTGACAGGGTGTGGACACTCGTTGACGCTCCGTGCACTGCTGGATCCCTGCTCCGAGATTACTCTCACCTCGATCAGCGTAGCTCGCCGCCTCGGCGCTTCCCTCGAGTCTGTGTCCCTTTCGATCAGTGGGGTCGGAGGCGGAGCGATTGGCGGAGAAGCACGAATGAAGACGCAACTACAACTCTACATTGCGGACGAATCAAGCAACATTACTCTCGAGTTCCACTGCATCCGACGGTTCGGCTTGATCACTCTAACGGCCGATCCACTCGTCATCCGTGAATGGCAGTCATTACAGCTCGCAGACCCTCAGTTTAGAACGCTCTGATCCATCGATCTTCTCATCGGCGTGCGTACATGGGGACGACTCATACGTCCCGGCGTGATCGCCAGAGATGGGATCGTTGCGCAGCGCACGGCAGCCGGATGGGTTCTCAGAGGCTATTCGGTCGGCCTTTGGGATCAAATTGCAGCTTCCTGTCCGACGCTCATCGACAGTTTTTGGGAGTTCGAGGCTGCCCCCCAGATTCCACGACAGTCGCTCATCGTTGACGAGTGCGAGCTCTCGTTCTCGACCATCGTCGCGCTAAGGATGGACGGTATATTGTCCGACTACCATTGAAACCAGGAGGATTGGAGTTGCTGAGTGAAAGCCTCCCCAGTGCTCGAGCCGCTTTAGGGTCACTACATTGTCGCTTCGAGAAGGATGTCCAGATGGCTCGAGAATATTGGCAGTTCATGCACGAGTACGCCCGGCTGGGCCATATGAGAGCTCTGTCCTCTGAGGAACTCGACTACCCCAGTCACACAGCACATCATATTCCCCACCACGGAATTTGGCAACAAGGCGATCAAGGCCAGAAGCTCAGGGTGGTGTTCAATGCCTCCCAGCCAACGTCCACCGGGTTCAGCCTCAATGACGCGCTGCATGTCGGGCCTAAGTTGCAGTCCCATCTGGCACACGTGCTCACTCGGTGGAGAAGTCACAGGGTGGCATTCTGTGCAGACATCAAAATGATGTACCGCCAAATCTGGGTCGATGAGAGGGATGTGGACTTGCAGCGCATTCTCTGGAGCCCTACCAGTAACGAGCCTACGACCCATTATCAGCTGCTCACCGTGACCTACGGCGAAGCCTGTGCACCGTTCCTGTCGTTGCGCACCGTTAAGCAACTGTGCGCTGACAATGGCTCTGCTTGGCCTGTAGCCGCGGCAGCTCTCATGAGGGATCAATATGCCGACGACATCTTTACAGGCACTGACGACATCGAATCGGCCAGACTCCTGAGTGACCAGCTCATCCAACTCACGGCTGCTGGAGGGTTTCCCTTGAGAAAATGGGTTTTCAGCTCGTCAGACCTCCTCTGTGACCTCCCCGAGAACGAGATTTTACGGCCGACATGGCGGCAATTGAGTTACGAGAGGCCGGTGACCGAACTAGGCGTAAAGTTGGGATCCCAGCGGCGATACTTTTCGACTCACCGCACCCGACATCGCACTGTCCCAGCGCACGAAGCGGACGATTCTGGCGGCCGTTGCCAGCTGCTTCGATCCGTGCGGATGGCTCGCACCAACGCTTCTTGTGGCCAAACTGTTATTACAGGATCTCTGGCGAGCTGGGCTCAATTGAGACGAGCTTATTCCATCCTCGATGTCCAGACGGTGGGACACCTTCTCCGCCGGCCTGGCGGCAATCAACGACACTTCACTTCCTCGATGGATCCATACTGCACCGGCGACGGAAATCCAACTGCACGCATTCTCGGATGCCAGCCGTCGAGCGATCGGAAGCGTAGTGTACGTCCGTAGGTACTGCCGACAGTAGGCACTGCGTGAGTCCATCTGCTCGTGGCAAAGACAAAGCTCGCCGCCATTCGCAGCCTCAAGCCAACCTCGACACCGACGCCTCGTCTGACCATCTCACGACTCGAGCTCAAGGCCGCGGTACTCGCTGCCCGCCTGCTCAGTATGGTCGCGCAGGAACTTGGTGTGCCCCCTGAGAAGTGCTTCGCGTAGAGGGACGCCGAGATCGTGTTGCAGTGGATACACTTGTCTGAGCCAACGGGCAACTCACTCGTTGATAATTTCGAGGGACACCTTCAAGAACTCCTGCCGTCGCACATCTGGAGGCACGTCTCCACGCTTTCAAATCTAGCAGATGCCGCTTCACGAGGGTTGGATGCGGAGCAACTTAGATCGCTTCAGTCGTGTTGGAGTGGACCCGCCTGGCTTTCCGAATGGCCCAGCTCATGGCCTTTTACCGAAACTGTCTCTTCACACCGCTCACCCCAGAATCACGGGGGGCCGATGTCTGCCATGTGATACAAGCGGACCCATCAGGCTTCCTGGAGAAGTTCTCAGATCTCTCTCGGCTTCTTCAATTCTTGGTTCGCCTTCGACGTTGGGTCCAACAGCGATAATCGTGCGGCCCTCACATTCCAGTTTTGGCTCCAATGGATGCGACTGGGCTTAGCGAAGCCTTCACTCACTGCGTGAGATTCAGCCAATCACTGGAATTCTCCGTTGAGCTCCGCGAGCTGCGTCTCGGTCACCAGCTCCAGGCGAAGCATCACTGAAGAAACTGGATGTGTTCCTGGACTCCACGGGACTCCTCAGGGCGGGCGGCCGTACAAGCTGCTTCTCTTCCCTACCACGAGCGGCATCCTCTCATCTTGAGTGGCACATGTCACCTCGCCACGTTAATCATCGCCTGGGCATACTGTCGTGCGCTGCATGGACGATTCCGATCAACGTACGTCAACGTGATAAAGCGAGTTTGGATCATGAGCGGCCCGTCACGTGTTCGAGCCTTCATCAGGAACTGCGTGTCATGCGTGCGCGCACGCTCGACCTATGACCCAAATCATGGCTGCTCTTCCCCCAGCGCGAGTAAATCTCTCTCGAGATTTCAGGTACACCGGAGTGGATTACGCCGGCCCTGTATACGTCTTGACCTCCAAAGGGCGTGGGATCCGGAAAACCAAGACCTACATCGCAGTTTTCGTGTTTCTCGCTACCAAGGCCCTGCATCTCGAGCTGGTCGGTGACCTTACAACCCAGAGCTTGTTAGGTGCCTTGACTCGATTCTGCGGCCGACGTGGTAAGCCAAGGGAAATCTGGAGTGACAACGCAACTTACTTCCACCGTGCCGACGTTGAGCTTCGAGATGCACTCCGTCAGGCGGAACTTGACTGGGATCTCGTCACGGGGTCCCTCGCTGCCTCGGGCATCACTTGGCAGTTCATCCCACCTGCTGCGCCGCACTTCGGCGGTCTTTGGGAGGCCGGGGTGAAATCGGTGAAGGCTAACCTGAAGCGAGTTCTCGGGCCACGGAACCTCACTTTCGAGGAGTTCACCACGCTGTTGGTCAGCATCGAGGCCCTTCTCAACGGCAGGCCACTCACCCCTCTTACCGGGGAAATCGATGATGTCGATGTCCTCACGCCCGGCCACTTCCTCATCGGCGGTCCAATCAATGCCGTACCCGATCCAGCCGTAGCAGCAAGCGATTCTCCCACTGGGCACTCGTCAAGGGGATGCGAGACTCCTTCTGGAACCGGTGGAGTCCAGAGTACCTCAACACTCTTCAGCAAAGGCACAAGTGGACGGAGCGACGTGCTGATTTGCAAGTAGGGGACCTTGTCGTCGTCGTGGACTCGAGTCTGCTGAGATCCAGTGGTCAGTGACCCCTCGCACGAGTTCAGCAGGTCCACCCAGGTCGAGATGGACACGTCCGAGTTGCCTCCGTGCGGACAGCTTTCGGCGAGTACGTACGCCCCATTTCCGAACTGTCTCCAATTCCGGTCACTTTTCCATCGCCGGCGACAGTCCAGGCCGAGGACGATTAAGGGTGCCTCCTACGGCAGGCGGCGACCCCATAGCAATCATTCAAGGAACGAGGTGGGCGGATTGTTGAAATAATAAGGACTTGCGGTTCGACGAATCCCAACCGCCGCCTCCTTTCGCGGAATCCGCGCTACGCCGCTCTCGCGAGAGCTCGAGCGGTGCGCGCCGGCCACACTGCGGGCCCTTTGTCACTCTCTCGCGAGCAGTTGGAGCGTCAGCACTGCGAATCAGTCTCCGATCTGTCAGCACCAAAGTGTCTTTACGGAAAATAAAGGAAGTATTGAGCTATTAACTCCAGTGTGTTTTTTTCTGTGTATCACCCACGCCCAGGAGCCGTCCCTTTCCTAACGCGATTCCAACAATAATATTATAGGTACTTTTTTAATTCTATTTCTCTTTCGCACTCGTGGGGAAATTTTAAGTTGGCTGTAAGTTGTGTAGTTTTGTCGAGTTCGGGCTTGGAATTTTGTGATAGTGTCGTTCGTTCTAGTCACGTACGCGTATTTTAATGTAAGATTTATTGGTTTTTATGATTTAGGAATTTTTCGCCGGCTAATGTTTACGACTTAGTAGAGTGTCCTAGTGTTTGATAGTTTTTCGTTGGTATTACTCGGGTAGTTTTTAGACTTTGTTTTGAGTCGAACTGTTAAGTAATTTTCAATCGATGATTACTCAATGAATATTGATCGTATCGAAAAGTTACAAACTGATTTTTCACTTAGAATTTTCCGCTCTATCCGATACCGTAGAGTCTATTCTTTTAGTACCCAATATAATTCCCCAACACTGGCAGAAACTTAACTACCACACTCGACGGTATGTCGTCCATACCCCTCGCCTATGATGAAAAATGAGAAATGTCGAGTACTACATTAGAAAAATTAATTGGCTTGAAAGAAAATCCATCCTCAGACGCAAAAAACTAATATCCATCACATCCTCAATATCTTTAGTGGATGTGACCGACGCCTGCAAAGTGCGAGATAAGCTCGTCCGGGGTGCAACTCCTCCTTGCTCTTAGGCAAGAATCCGAGATTGCGCATCTTCCTCCAAATGTCTTTTTTACTATGAGGAGCATCAGATAATTGACTACTTAAATAGGAGGTACGCTCTTGATCCATACGCATTTCGACCTTGTTCCAAAGACGAAGAAACTCATCCAACGAGACAGTACTCCAGGTCCTTTTAGACCGTCGGTGCAGCGAACCTATCGTTGCGTTTATTTACGAGAAGCTCGGTTCCAATCGATGGTGCTTTTTTCTTACGTGGAATTACAGTTTTTAAAGGTGCTAATACATTAATAGCTTCCAAGAGATTTGATCCGAGACTATCAAGCGGCCTATCTAAGTCGAAGTCTAAATCTGGTGGGTCAAATGACGACCAGTCGCAGCGACACCGCAATTCGATTAGCTCCTCATACAATGTATTACGATAATTTCTAAAACTAAAAATTTCCTTTAGAGGAGAAACAAAGTTCAATGGTGACATCAGTCATGTTGAGCCTACTGCCAAAGGGTGCCAAGCTGTTCCCATAGTCACGTACAGTATCGTTATCGTCAACAATTGTTATGTCTATCGATGTGTGGAATGTATCGGTATGATTCGTTGAGCCGTGCAGGATGAGCTTAAGGTTACGAATAAACTCTGCATCATCACTCGCTGCCAATAAATCTGCATTCAGATCCCCCATGATCACTTTATGGCCATAATTGCTTCAAAATCTCGCATAGAAGAAAGAAAATCAGGATCAATACGAAAAACAATTTTTGGGGGCCGATAAACTAACCCTACCAAGACTGACGGTGAGGAATTCTGGTATAGATGATTTCGTTGGACCCGTACATTTCGGTGTGTATAAAACTTTAATTTTAAAGGCTTTGCTTATGTAAAGGACAACACCACCGCCATGAATATTACGGTCATCACGTACGAGACTATAACCCTTAATCTGAATGAGACCATCATCGACGACTGGGTCAAGCCACGACTCCACAATCCTGAAAAGGTGGTAAGACGGACCGTCAGCAAGAAACTGACGGACTTGCCCAATGTGAGCTCTGAGATAATTCAGAAAGTCCCTTCATCGCCCCACCAACAGCGCTCCGCCGCATTCACGCAAATGGTATAGCAGCACCCCCAATGTTAGGCTAGCCACCCTTCTCCGCAATATTCATTTGATTAGCAAGGAGGCCAGTCCCTCCAGGATAGGCATCAGCTATCACTTGCAGATCTACAGTAGAGTTGAAAATGCGCGCCCGCTCGCCTCCCTCCTCCTGGCCAAGAACCTCCCATCGCTATGCCAGACGTACCTAAAACCAAGCTTCAAGGCAAGTTGCTTGATGGCTAAAAATTTCCTAAATAATTCAGAGGTGAGCATTTCATTAATAAAAATCTTCCTGTTTGGCAAGGGACTGACAGATTCATGACCAGGAGAAATTTTATCTTCAATAATACCACCATTAATAAGTAAATTACAGCGCTTAGCACTATAGACAGACTCACGCCAGAGCTCCCGCGGCACGAGCAATAAGAGGGAGATTTGTTTGTAGAGCCCAATGACATAAACACCTGCGACTCATTAATCACATTATCACCGCAGTTATTACTATCATTACTAAATTTAATTTAATTTTTATTTGACTTTATCTGACCCGCGACATCGTCAACCACAATCGAAACCTTATTGAGCAGGGCATTCATTTTGTCTTTTAATATCGTGTTTTTATGCAACAACATTAGCCGATTATTGTGCAGTCCCTCAATCTGGGACGCCTGCACATCTAATTTACGCTCAAGAGACGAGACTTGAGAATTAAGCGTACGAACCAAGTCTTCTGTTGTTGGCACAGTACTCGACACATTTATCATTTTATCAAATTTCTGCTGAATTCGTGATTTAAAATTAGCCAATGTTCTGCCTAATAAATCAAACTCCATGTTCATAAGGTCGAGGATGCTCGACGATACGCAGGTGTTAGTAACGCACGCGCTAGATACATTTAAATCGTTTGAGACTGTCGCCGGCGTTGATGTGTATAGTAAAGATAGCGCCTGTACACCTGCAACCCGCTGAACTGTATCCATACATGATATAGGCGCCTGCACGCCGGAAACCCGCTGGACATATTTAACTAAGCTACCGCTCGTGCTGCTGCCGACGAGCGCTTACCCGTGCAGGATGGTGTTAGCAGGCAGGCAGGTAGGCAGAGAGTAAATAATACAAATAAAGTATATACAATTCAAGATATATTAATTTTTCTTTTGATACGTTACAAAATATCACAGTCATTGGCACAATAAAAATCCATCTCAATTATCTATCACCGTCAAACATATAAAAACCAATACAATGTAAATAAAATATATACACAGATCAGTCTAAAAATGTTACCTCAATGTGCATCACGGAGCAACTAAGCATCCAGGTCAAGGAGGTATTGATAGATCGCCGACTAATCGACTAATCTACGAAAAGTTGGAATGTAGCGCAAATTATCAGGGAGAGAGTTCTTTTCAACATTCCTGCTAGTGTCCCTAGACTGGTATTTAGTAAAAAAAGTCGCTAAATATGCAGGTTCTTTTTATCCGGAGGATCTTATACAAAAGAATGGCGGCCAAATAATTCCTCCTGGCATCAACGCGTAACCAGCCCAGTTGCCGCCTATAGCGGTTGATGTGCTCATCCCGCTAGCACCATAAATATATCTAACACCCAGATTGTTCAGTCTCTGTAGTCTAATTTTCTGTTCAGAAGACGCATCAAGACACAACAGAGCAACAGTCGAGATGGGGGAGAACTAAGGTTTCGACCAACCTTCTGCGTAATATCTCGGTGGTACAGCATCTAATAAACCACAAACTGTATAGAGTTCTATTTACTTTTTTGCAATTTGATTAATATGCAGCTTCCATATTAATTTACTATCCAGTGTAACACCGAGGCTCACGACTTATTCAAATCATTAACATATCTATTGGAACCAAACATTATTACTTGTGTTTTGCCATTGTTGAGCCGGAGAGATGCACGCGTGGCCCACTGAGACGCAGATTGGGTGACGTTGGATAAATAGTCGACGCCATCAAGTAGTCTTTCGACAGGAACCTGCAAATAGACCTGAAGGACGTCGGCATAAAGTACGTGCTTGATGATCTTATGGTTAAAGGTCTCACGCAGTCATTGATATAGATACTAGAAAGCAGGGGGCCAAGAACTGAACCCTGTGGAACACCCAAATTTGTTTCTAAATAATCAGAACAATAGTCTTTGTAACTATAAGTTTCACAGGGGGGAGAAGAGAAAAAGTCGCCAGATTGTTACCAAGAGAAGTTAAGAAGTCAGGATCATTTTGAAAAGCGATTTTAGGTGGTCTGTTATTTATAGATTACAAGGACTGGGGGTGGGAGTCACCCTGCTGTACGGATCATATAATGTATTCAGGAATATGTGGTATAACAGAACAAGTACTTTTGGGTTTAGCGTAAATTATCACCTTAAAATCATTACGCACATACAGGGCTACCCATCACTATTCACATTGTGATCCTGACGAAGGAGACTACAGCCATTGATCTGAATGAGATTGCTGTCGACAACTGGGCCAAGCCAGGTCTCAGCAACTCCCAAGAGGTGATAAGACGGATTATCCGCAAGAAATTGACTACCCGACAACACGGCTGAACAACTGTAAACTCAGAAATAGCGCTCTTATTAGGTGGAGGAAGAACCGTACCGAACACAGCATAAATATCATTATTTAAATTACTGCTATCATCACTAATTATGCCATTTATTATAAGCTCGCAGCACTCGGCACGAGCCCCTGTCCTCCACAGCCATCGGCGCCCTGGCGGCGATCAGTAGTAGATTTATCAGAGTCACCAAGAGTGACACATACTCGAGACTCGTTGCAACTTAAATTATCGCAATCTGTATTACTACTTAAATATGTATCGTGACTTTGATTACGTGGCATCCTGCCATCGACCATGCTGGTTACCTTATTCAATGAGTTACTAATATTATCTTTCAAAAGCATGTTCTCTTTTAACAACAAAGTTCAATCATTCTGCAGGCCCTCCAGCTGGGACAACTGTAATTTTATAACACTCTCTAGTGAAGAAACCCGATCAACTAACTCATGATCAACTGTTCTGTAGCTGGTACAGCAGCCGAGGAAGTGGGGAAAGCATCGTGCTTACGCACTAAGAACGTCCCAAGATCATCAGTTGTCCTTGAGAGCAACTCAAAATGTGAACTAGAAAAAGAGAAGAGAGAGAGAGAGAGAGAGAGAGAGAGGTACTATAGTCATCGTGCAAGTGCTCCAGCTTCTTACCGTTCTAATTCCGCTAGTCGAGTATTTTAATTCTGTTCTCAGACTGTAGTAAGCTTTTCTAAGATGCTTCTCTATTAGGAGAAGCGAATGAAGGTACTCAAAGCAATACCAATGGGAAATGTCTTTATCAACCATTATTTAATATTTTTTTCGTTTTAAATTAACCACGAACGAAGTGTAGAAAAGAGAGCAGAATCAAAATACTCGATTCGCCAATTACAGCGATAAGAAGCTCGAGACCTGGCGCGATGAATAGAGCGTTTCTCTCTTTCTCTCTCTCTCTCTCTCTCGCCCTGCCTTTCGCTACGCGTGAAATATAATCAGGATATTGCACTCACTGTGACTCGTCAGTATAGCTTGTACCAAGGCTCTGCCAGTCAAAGTCAACTTTGTTATGACGGGCCATAGTGGATGTATTTCGAAGGTCATGGTGCGCTATCATGTGACTTGATGTATACTGGAAAGAGTAAAATCGTTTGAGATAATCCAAATGAAGTACAAATGAATAAAATCAAACTTTTAAAAGATTTTTTATTTATTTATTAAAACCAGTGTACATACAAAAATTTACAAAAGTAATTATTGAACGTATACATTACAAAATAAAGTAATCCAGCAGAGGAAAGGCATTCCTGTGTGCTGGCCTGGCTCTATATAAAACTAAAAACTTAAAAACTAACTTACAAAACTAAAAGAAAAACACGCATCTTGATAATTTCTGTACTTATATCCTTGTAACGGAGTTACTAGATCAAATCAGAAAATCACAATCTGCATGTTTTTCTTTTCCGTGCTTCTTCTTCTACCTCCAATATCTTGCTAACATTGAACTTGCTTTGGTAAACATTTCAGTTGATGCATTTCTGCTCCTTTTGTAGATTTCTCGTTCAAAGATATTTAGTCTTGCTGGGCATGTCAGTCCTACTG
>UELU01011981.1:0-16403 GCA_900490025.1 Megastigmus dorsalis
ACTCTAACGTTACATCCCTCTTGTCTTTTCCTTCTTGCCACTGCTCTTATTTTATTTTGTATTTCTCTTTCTTTCCATGTCATATCGTCTTCAATATAAATTTTCGTTTCACTTAAATTCTTTTTGTTAATCATAACCTCTTTTTTCTTCTCCACGCTCTCTACTGTTGCTACCGTAATTTTTCTATTCTCTCTTGACTTAATATTGTATGCCTTTCTGATCTTCGTTTCTACTTTAACCTTGTTTCTCAGAAAATTGCTTACTGCATCTTCCAGATCGGCATCTTCGAAATCCACTCCTTTTATTATTATATTTTTTCTTTTTTCTTCTCTTTCTTTCCTTTCTTTGTCACGTTCTAGCCTATTAATTCTTAAGTGTAACTCCTCTTTTTCTTTTTTCCATTCATTTCTCTCATTCTCATGTCTCTCTCTCATTAATTTTATTTCTGTCATTATTTCTACTCATCTCTCTTCATTTCTTTTGTCGCTCTTTTCTACAGTTCTTTTAAATTCTTCTTTCATACCTTCTATACACTTTGCCAGTCTTTCTACTGCATCCCCACTTCGTATACTCTCCGTCATTTTTGGTGACCCTTGTGACTGCGTATGTGACCTCGTTCCCGACGTCACGCCTTTCGGCCTTCCCATCGCCGGCATGTCTCTCTAACCTCTACTCTTTAGACCTTTTATTTTCCTTTCTTTCTCCTCTTATTACTTTCACCTTCTTTAAACTTTATTGCTTATTACCTTCCCGAGTTTTAACACTACTGCTTTCCCACTGCTTATAGTCTCTCTTACACTTTTTCTTCCTTAACTTCTATTTTTTTCAGCACTCACTACGGATACGTGTTGTCCGTACGCGGCGCCATCCTCCTTCCTCCATCTGCAGTTTCAATAATAACCATACTTTTCTCGTCATCACTAATTATTGCATCAAATTGCACCAATTCTATGTTGTTTTTAACGTAGAATGTTTTCTGTTTTTTTCGTCGTCTATATTCTTTGCACGGAATTTTATTTTTTTCAGACATTTTTTGTACACTTTTATTTCAAATCAAAACACTCACTTGCATGAGCTTAAATCTAACCTTACGCAACGCTTAACCGACGCATGCGCCACATGCGCCTATCGCTTCAAGTTTATAATTTGAATTTTTCACGATCTTTTAGCGAAAATTTACTCTAAAAAATAGCTTAAAGTTTTATTAAAAATCCTATTAATTATTAGTGAATAGACTAATTTTGCTCGCGAAATTTCTAACAGGGTGCATTTAACGAAATATTTACGCGTTTTACGTATAAATATTATTAATCACAAATTATTTAAGGCTTGATAAACATATTAGAAGTGATTATTCTTATTTTATTTAATAAATAAATTTTGATCGGAATTACCTCAACACCGGCGGTAATTCCAGGCATTTTCAATTTTTTTATTTCAAATCCCAAATAAAATAAAACGTAACTAATAAAATAATCGTTTGCAATCAAATAAAACTGCTATAAACAAAAAAAAATAATAGAAGTCAAAGCTTAAGTGATCTCCAATTCCTCTTTCTACCCTATATGTGAAATTTCTGGTTCCATTAATGGATTTACCCCCCGTTTCGGATCAATTTTGGTCAGCTCTACTTCAATTCTAGTCAGTTCTGGTTCATTTCCGCACAGTTTCAGTTCATTTACAAACAGTTCCTGTTCAATTCCAGTCAGTTTCAGTTCAATTCTAGTGAGTTCCGATTCCATTCCAGTTAGTTTCGGTTTAATTTCGGACTCTTTCGGTTAAATTTGTGGTAAAGTTAAATTAGGGGGAAGTTAGGGGCGAAGTTGATATCAGTTAGAATTAACTTGGCATTAACTTAGGGGTGATATATATATGATAGAATAGGGCGTAACCTAAAAAGTACTTAATGGTTACTAGCGATTAAATTAAGGATGAGAAGACGAGTTTGAGGAGTTAAGCAGGGTCGAGTTAGGGCTGAGTTGGGTGATAAGGTGTTAGTCGAAGTTCGTTTTGGGTTCACTTAGGTGTAAAGTAGAAATAAATAGGAATAGGGGGTAAGCGGGATAAGTTAGTGGTGGGTTAAGAGAACAAATATGTCAGTTAGGGTTGGATGTGAATTTATTCAGGGATAAAGTAGAAAAGAATAGGGGATGACCGAAGGCTGACTTAGAGGTAGCTTGAATGACGTAAGAATGAATAGGCAAGTTTGAAGGACTAAGTAGGGGTGAGTTAGGGTTGGCTAGGGGTTCACTAAGTCTATAAGTGGAAACCAAGAGGAGGTGACCTAATAATAACATACACATGCACATGCACACACGCACATAAATAAAACCAACCTCTATTATTTGTTAAATTCAAACTTTATTATTTATTCCAATATATATAATTTATTTATAGATTTGGTTTTGTAAAACCATGACTGCTGATTCTCGTACTGAGAAATCGCATATGCATTTATACGAAAAAAGTTTTAGTAACGTACACCTCTAATTTTTTTTAAATTAAATTGTAAATATTATTAAAGCAGAGAATTTTGTTCTTTTTTTGTTACAAAATTTCAGATGCTGATTCTCGAATTGCATGTGATTCCTTTCTACTTAGACTGTAGACTTATAGAATAATTAAAAATGAGTCTACTAATACGCATCGATTCCATAATTTCGAGCCATTTAAATATAAATGGTTCATATCCAATAAACTGCAGATGACTAAGGTTAAAAAGCCACCAGTTCTTGTGTAGTAATTGAAATGAATGATTTTCTATTTGGATGCGTTCTTCCATACAAGCAAGTTTTCCTTCGCGAGACGTACCATTAGGCAAAGTGCGAATAAATGCATTTCCGAGTGTTCGAGTGCATAATGACAGCAAGTCTTTCTCAGTTCTGCCTAGTGCACCAGCCTAAGGCACACGCATGTGTGCGAGTGTGAGCATGCAGTTGTATGCACTCGGTGGACGACTGACTCCATGCGCTAAAGTGTTTGATAACAGAGCACAGCAGCTTTTTAATGCAGCCCATGCATAAAGAAAAAGATGATAATGTTCCCTCATTGCGTGTAATGGCGAGGGCTACGTAATAATTCCGCTTTTTAGTCTGCAACTTCGCCCCATGAGGCTGCGCTTGCCCCTGCGATCTCAGCAGTCGGCCCGGAGTGTGTTATTCTCATCCGCTTATCGTAAAAAGCTCCAACCAGTACAGTTTTCGAGTGTTCTTCCGTTTAATTCGGTCGTAACTATACGCGCGAGTGGTGCAGAGTGAGATGAAAGTGCACCCGAATAAATTTTAAAAGCACGATGATGTTTAACGGGGTCTACTCTGTTCATTAATTTTAGATTCGGACAGTCACAATTCTTTTTTCATCGTATTAACGTCCTCTCGAATTATGAATATTTTTGGTAGCCGTTATTTCGCCATAAAATCTAATGAAAAGATATTCTACTTGTGTGGGTGAGAGAGAGAGAGAGAGAGAGAGAGAGAAAGTCATAATCTCTGTTTCATCGTATATGATACGCTAAAATAGCCATTAAATTAAAACATATAAGTAGAATGAATTATGATTCGGCTAATTTATTTAAAGTGAGCAACAGCCTATACAATAGATCGTTTCATATGTCTTTATTAATTAAATATTAATTATATATGTCGATTACATTAACAAACTAAATCTTAATTACGCAATCACTTTGGATCCCAATATTCGGTGAATAGTGTTCATAATTACCGACTAACCCCTGATGCTGTGTTGGGAAGTCAAGTTTCACCGCAGCTTATCGAGTTTACGTCTCTCTAGTGACTTTCAAGTGAACGCTGTGAGCTTGAACGACCATTCGAAGTATCCTCCTTCGGTAATTCTCGACAATCGGGAGTATCTATACTCTATAGCGTCGGCACGTTTGCTTCCAACTCCAAAGACTACTCTCAAGTTCGCTCATACATAAATACCGCATTCTAAATTAAATACGTTTCTATTAGAATAAGGTTGCAACCCGCTTATTCGGTACGTATTGAGAACTATTACCGATATTCATCTTATATATTCTAAAGGTCAAATGAATAAAGTTATTTTCATATATTTTCAAACGAAAACAATGTAAGTTATGTTTGTTGTGAAAGTAAATCAATGTTTTATTAATTTTAAATTTTGATCCTAGTAGAAATTAAGAAAATTTGGTTGAAACTACAATGAAATCCATATTTTAAGGTTCTGTCCAATGGTCACGTCTTAAGATCCATTTAATTGATGTATATGAAAATTATGACTGGCTTAAAACATTTATAGCGAGGCCAAAATATAAAAAATTCTATTTTTAATTATTATCTCTGCTTTTAATTAGTAATGTGCGATAAACTCTGCGATGTATATATATATATATACATATATATTAATCCTGCTGTAAAAACCAGCCATAATTTTTCATATTTTTTAATTAATTGGACCTTAACGAGAAGCTGGTCGAGTAAACTTTTTTCATTTGATTTTCAATACTTAAATATTTTGCAAGTTCTCAATTCCGGCACTAGAGAGCTCGAAAAATGTTGAATTATTAAATGTTGAATGAAGAAAGTATGAAACGGTACATGTAAGTTGCCAGGCTCCACTGGTCAAATCTTATAGCCCATTACCGCTGACGCTGAGACAAGTGTTTCATGTTCTATAAAGTTTTAGCTAAATCTGTGAACCGGAATATGTGAATTGTCTTTATTAATAATGAATGTGCGAAAAAGCTTTTCATCTTGTCTACTTCTTGGTGACAAATTGTCAATTTCTACAAGGGGAGTTTAAAAGGAAATGGTTTTACTGTATATAAAATAGTCCTTTACTCTGCGAGAACAAGTATAAAAAGTAATTTTGGCACAACAAGAGGGATCCACAAAGACTTTTTTGGAACACCAACTCGTTCTAAAATATTCACTTTAAAAGCTGAAGGACGATTCCGTTAAAGTTGAAAATTGTATCGTCTCGCTATAGGTCACTTACACAGGCAAGCCTTTGACGAACGGCAATTTTCAGCATATAAAACGATCCCATCGTCCACTTTGGCGCGCCGGGAAACGTATTAAGCTACCCTAGGAAAGCTAGAAAATTGAGGTGCTCGTGAAAAGCTTGCGCGGCGCAGCTGTGGCTGTGCCGAAACCAATCAGAACATTGATACTACGACGTTTTTCATTCTTCCAATAGGCGCAACTCATCACTCTTTCGACTCATTGCTATTCCGCCAATTTGCCAACGATTATACTGATATTTGAAAAAAAGTATGGGGAGAACGACGACAGTTGATAAACTTTGTAAAGAGTTATAAAACAAAATAAAACTGCTGCCAATTCATTCCCCAAATTCAATCATTTGTTTCAATATCCTAATCATTAAAAAATAAAAAAAGTATAGAATAGATTTTCAAATTTAAAAATAGGTAAAATTATTTTCAAGATATAGAGGTTTCTATATATCTACACTTAGTATATTTAAATTTCATCTTTTTTTTATAAAAACTCTAATTTGGATATTCAACATTTAAAAATAAATTTAATTTTAATTTTAATGGAAACATTTACAAGAGATTTTCACAATGACAGAGTTGGAAATTTAAATTCTCACTGCCAAATTAGCAAGACACTTTGTGCAGATCCTTCGAAAGTTTTAAAATATTATTATAATAGTTTAACATTAGACATCATTGATTTTATGATATATTTTGAGGTAGAAGCAAAATAAAAATTTTTAATACAATGCATTTTAAATTTAATATAAATTTATATGGATACTTTTTGTCCTTGGTCGAAGATTGTTACCGACCATTTCAGAGAGAAAAAGTTAAAAACGTAAAGGAAACATTGGACGGTACTCTTTCATCCCGCCTTTCTAATTTACCGTAAGCCTTGAAGAATCAATCAAATAAATGAAAGCAAATTGTGAGCATAAGGAGTGGGTGTCGTCGCTCGACTGCTATGGGGGGTTGACGCTTTCTCTGAAGAGCACCGCGTTTCACGGCGCGGCAGCTGCGATTCTTCGTTCCATTACTGCAGCTCCATGCAAAATGCCAGGGCGAAGCCACTCCTGGCCCCCTCCAGACACCATAGCGACAACTCGCGCTCTTTCTCCTTTGCTCTTGTCTCTTATATAGCCTTTCGCGAGTATTGCAGCAATCACATTGGATTCCGCACAAAGGGTTGACAGTAGACTTTCATCATCGCCGATGTGGCTCGCTGTCATCCGTTGTTCATTTTCTAAGATTCATTCATGACGCCAACATTCAGATTTCATACAGACGTATAATGTATAAAAGTAATTTGTCTTGGATACTTGAGTATGCTTTTCTTTATAACGTATACAGAAATGCGAGGCTTTGACTATATGCGTTGATTAGGTTTTGACTCAAATAACTTTATAATCATTGGCAAACATCTACATTTGCAATACATAAAAACTTCATTATCAACACTTCAAAATAAAATTAACCATAATAGAAACACATTTAGTGCGCATTTGTACTGTATACATGATTATTAATATTAAATTTCGTTCTCATTGCGTTATTCTTACCTGGAGTAGAAAATTATAATAAGGCTTTTTTTCAGATTCAAATTAACTCTAAAAATTGAAAACATTTATTAGTAATTTTGCTGTTATTTTGTAGATGTAACCCTTGAGAAAAAATCTATATGCACATTTCGAAAGTACAACAATCAAAGACACGATTTGTGCACTTTATAGTTGGGAAATAGTATTACAATATAACTCCCGAAATATACAATGAAAAAAAATGTGACTAGAAAATTTGTCCCTTTATTTTGCAAATATATGATAAAAAAACAGGATTTTAGCGAAATTTAAAATTGCACCGTCAAAAAGAGCGAGCTAGAAAGTGGAAGAGATACTTCACATATTTTCTATTACCATTTCCATGATGACTAATCCGATAGAAAAGAGTAATGCAAAACGTATCCCTGGACTCCTTGTGACGTAACTTTGGGTGGATGATAAAGATTTGAATTTTTATTCCTATAAAATGTTGATAGAATGTTTGTAAATTGTTTTATTGCTAACAAGCACATGCCTCGATATCCACGTATAGGGATATAATAATGAATCGTTGAAGCCACTACTTGACTGCTAATTGAACATAGAGAAATTAATTTTAGGAAAAACTTTTTGATTGCTAAGCTCCTCCTCGGCAATATTGTAAACTATATTTTATATATATATACATTTATAAAGGTAATCTGTACTTGTTTTACCGACTGGTAAAAACTGAATTTTCTTTTCCTCAATATGTGATCGAATTTATTATTTCTTGTGTAATTTATTATTATATTTATTAATGAGGTGAAATTGTTAATCGTCATGGAACACGATAAAACGCAATATTTGTTTGTAAAACTCAAATTTATTACATGGTGACGTTTCGAAGGCTTAAAAACCCATGCTTTCGTTTTCAGGCTCAATTAAAATTTATCAATAATTCTTATTTTACAAAACCCAAAATTAACACGAACATAATGTCGTTTTTGACCGGTTTGATATCTCGACAGATCTGATAATAAAAAAACTGTAATTAATAAATTAATACAGAAATTCTATCATAAATTAAAAACAAAAAGTAAAACATAGCCACGATCTGGTTCACCTCTCAATCTCGTATTTTTCTTTCCTACTACACAGAATGAGCTGAATTAAAATACGCTAAGTAATAGAGCTCTACTTATAAAATGTTAAAATATTAAAAATTAAACGAAAATAATATGAAATAGCAAATTTCGGTAAATTATGTAAGCAGTATTTTATGTACAGTCAGTCACTTCATTAAATCTACCTGAACAAATTTAAAAAGTTTGGAAATGTGGCAATAACAGGAAGTTTATTTCAACAGACATAATGACCACAGACTGTATACTATTTCGACCACCTGAGTATTCGTGTATCGTGTTTTATATATATACATATAGCAAGTGCTTAATCTATTTCCAATCTCTCCATCTTATTGTTAGTAAAACGAATGTCGTATAAAAGTTTCGCGATAGCTGTATGATGCGTATGTGCCAAGAACACGAAACCCTCCAATAGCGGTACATTATGTACATGTACGTACGCAAAAGTTCAAGTAAACTCAAGATTTAGAAAGCGTATACATTGACTACACAGTTTGAACAGAAAGAAAGAGGCAGTGAGGGCAGGAGACGAAGAGACAGATAGATGGATAGATAGATAGAGATGGAGGAAGAGAGAGAGAGAGAGAGAGAGAGAGAGAGAGAGAGAGATGGTAGGTCTATTTAGTGCAGGTTGTCAGCTATGTCAACATTATTATATCGCGTATTCCCAGGGGAATATAGCGGCGCTGCTCTGAACGCGCATATAAAGGAGGTCTATACGCGTATATAGCTGTGTACTAGCCGAGAAAGTAACGAGGGCGAATGGATCACACTCACGTACATACAAGTGCTTTTTTAAAATATAAATAATGTACCTATGCGCGCAAGCAGAAACGTATACGTACATCAAGAAAATGTCAGGGTTAAGAATATGCTCTTCTAAGAATATCTTCGTCTATTATATGCCATCATAAGCAAGCTTGTGAATAAATCCATTGCAGAAGTGCTGTTTTGCAGGGGTGGTTATAATTTTATTTTTGTTTTAAGTGACGGCTAACGTATCAGATTCTGGCTCCGACCTCCGATTAAATAATAAACTATTTGATGCAGTTTAATCGTGTATTAATACCACATGCAAACAGAACAAGCGTAATTATACTATTAATTGTTTTAAAATAAATTCGTCACCTTTCATTGTTTCTATTCGAAGTACTTACTGCGCTCATGTAGTTACAGTAAAAGCTATCAAAGGAAAAATTTCGCTTATCCAAAATTTAGCATGCATTTTCCCGAATAATTTAAAAAAAAATAATGCGTATATCAATTAATTTATTCAATTTTCACTTATACCTATTATATACACTGTAATATTTATAGTCTTCATTCACTAATCTATTTGTATACATAAGTTGTGTATACGATCGTTTTTAGATACATTGAGTATTTCTTAAGATCTTACTAATAAAGCTATTATATCTAAATTGAATTGAATAATATACACAGTTAGTATAGAAAAAAAAAAATTGTGAAGCAAATTTAATATTTTTCCACACTCCGTGCGGGTAGTTCGATTTCCTGTACGCTCGACAAAAAACGTGTGCTCAAAATCGAGCTTCCCGCACGTCGCATTAAAAAGTGCTGTAAAAAAAGCGTCGCTGGGTGTAAACGTCACACGAGATGACAATCTACTTTTCCGCACTAGTATCGTAATGTAAGTACTATTCTTGTCGTACAAAATTATTTTTCTCAAGATTTTATTGTAGTGGCCATTGAATCGAGTTTTACATAAAACGGTATACCCAATGGGGCTTAAAATATGTGGACAACAAAGGCAGTTTCGCATCTTCAAACGTGAACGCATAGTATATACATATAGCTGTCATTTAAAATATATAACCTATAAAATGCACCAAATAAACATTTGCTTGCTGACATGGCGGAAACCGAAAAAAGAAATACGCGAATACCATTAAAACCGAGTTTTCTTTATTATATGTCCATGGAGTGAGGTACGTTATTACTTCGAGTATTTCGTGAAAAAAATACAATTGAACGTGCAAGAAACGAGTAATAATAATGGAACGCTTCCAACAATCAATTATGAGGTGAATAAAAGAGATGGCGAAGAAAAGATTAATGCTCTGCCCTTTTTTGCAATGGTTCTATCAATGGAGGAAACGAGGCATGACGTACGTAAATTGCATTGTCGCAATATCCAACGCAAGGAAGAGAAAATAGCAAAAGAGAAAGGAGAAAGGGAACGCCGAGGGATGGGAAAGACTCTCGACGAAGGGCTGACCAGCCAATTAGCTTTTGTAGAGCTCTCGATTTAGAATTGCGACTTCACTTTCCGCGCTCGCCGATCTGCAGTACTTATACAGCGAATAGTTTCAGAACTGTAAATCCTGTTTTATATATAGAGCCTCAGCAGAGATATTCAATATATGTGATGTCTATGAGCTTAAACTTAAAAACCATGAACATGCGCGGCTATCTTTCTCGGCTTATAAAATCAAGTATTAAAGTAACGGCCATTAAGCCCTAAAAGCACGTTTTTTTCTCTTAAATTTCGACGCTATAACTTTCCATGTAAACCACCTGACAAAAATTTAAAAATTTATACTGTTTTCGATAATTTCAAAAGTTATCTTTCAAATACTGGTATCAGATTTGATCTATAGAGGTCGATTTAACAGGTATATAGATTGGATGTGGAAAAAATGTACTTTTAAAAAATTTCCGAATGTCACAAATTTAAACCCTCAAATTACAACCAGGAACTGAGTGTTTCATACACACGACTGTTAATACGACTGTTAATACGACTGTTACTTGGAATCGTAAGTCTTGGAATTAATGATAGGTACACTATTTTAAAGAGAAAAAATTGAATTATAATAATATAAAAATAGTATTACAATATAATACTGCATGATTGATATGCTGTCTCACATTGTGTTACAATCATGAACTCAGTTCCTAATTAGAAGTTTGTTATTATATGTAATAGATATTAACGAAGTAAGCGGTAATGATAATAATCGAAACCCAATGATACCTAGTGGGAGTAGCGATGCGCAGGCAATAAGTTGATAAAATATATTGCTAATTTTAAGATAAGATATAATGAAGAATTACGTTTTGATCATGGTCTTCGTTCTTTACGTTACTAAAGTATTATCACCTAGTTTAACAACATTCAACTGTTCTTGTCCTTTGTTTTACATTTTTAATATAAATGTTTAAAAGAGTATCCTCAAAGTAGGTTCCTAAAGAAAACAATGTATATATATATAACCCTTACAGTCCCTTACACTATAATCAAAACATTTAATGTATAAAGTTTTGAAAGTAATTTAAACCAATGGGCGCATTAGAGAAATAAATGTTGATAATTTACACCATCTAAATTCCATTTAAATTTATTTTTAATCAAAATTTGTTTTAATCAATACGAATTTCTTACTTTTCGATAGGTAAGATGTTATGGGGCGGGAAATTTAAAATTTTAATTGACTTTAGCACCCCTTCAATGAATCCAATTACAATCTAAATTATTAAAGTTGAATATGTTTACCTTGTTTAATTTTCCTTTCCAATATTTATATCAATAGCGAAATTTATGACATCATCAAAATAATTTACGTAATCTAAGATTAAGGGTAAGCCGTACTGATCTGCAGTACCGACTGGTAAAAGAAAAAAGTTTTACGTACTTTTTTTTCTTTCGTACTTCACCGAATTAGCTGTAAATTTGTCTGTACACTTAAAATACGTTGAAGAATAGCGCTCTGGTTATAGAATATTGAAATATTAAAAATTGTATGAAAACAGTGTGAAACTGCACTTGAAATATACAAAAAAAGTTGTACATACTTTTTTTCTTTCCTACTACAAAGAATGAGCTAAAATTGTGTCCCTACGCTTAAAATGTGGTAAAGAATAGTGCTCTGGTTAGAAAATGTTAAAAATATTAAAAATTGAACGTAAACAGTGTAAAACTGCAAACGTCGGTAAGTGTATGCGTGCGGATTCCCTTTAAGATAATATTATCTACCTCGATGTTTAAATGGGAAAGTTATAATTAATTAAAGTTCATCATCTTTCTTGCTAACTAAATTCTTTCATTGCTAATATCCTAATAAACAATCCAGATCAAATAGTCGAGCTGTTGCTTAAAATACGAGTCAATAAAATCACCTCTTAAAGCTTCATAATGCGGTATACAAGCAAACGTAATGAGTATACGATAAAGCTTTATTGATCTGTAAGCGAATAGATATTTGACGCGAGCGCCGAATCTTCTCGGTCACGGCTTGTACTCGGCAGATCCAAAGGCTCGCGTTCGTCGCCTTGCAGCATCCGCTGGTAAGGAAGTTCACGCCTGCCAGTCTCGATCTCTGCGTCGCAGCCAAAATAATATAAAACGTGCAGATCCGGAGCAAATGCTTATCGTGCGAGCGGAGATCGCGGGGTGCGTGTGTGTCGCCACCAGTTCCTCCGGTCACAAAAGCAGAGACCTGCAAGCCTATCGCGAATTCCAGGCACGAGGCGGCGCGAAAAGCGCGCAATGGGCCGCAGCCGTACAACTGTACAAGCCGACCATGAGCTTGCAGCTAAAAGCTTTCTCGGCGATCTGCTGCGGCACGATGAATATGCAGCAGACTCCGGGGGGACTGCGTTTGTATGCCATGGAGAATCGAGAGGCGGCCGCTTGTGTTGGAGGATACAGAGGGCGAGAGATAGTGAGAGAAAACAAGAGATAGAAGAGGTGGTTGTGAGACAGAAAGTGTTGGTAAGGGGGGAGGACGAGAATAGCAGAGAGAGAGAGAGAGAGACGCAGCCAGAGAAACGAAAAGAAAGCCTCGGCAATGAAAGAGAAAGAAAAAAGGCTCATTGCACCTCGCGCCACTTTTTCGCACAGGCCGTGTGAATGGAAGGCTCGAAAGCTTGCAGTTGAAGCGCAAGAGGTTCGAGTGGACTTCAGGAAACAAGTGCACTAACGAATTTCTGAATTCACAAACGTGCCAAGCTGAAAGCTCTCTCTCTCTCTCTCTGCGTCTCTATCTCTCTCTCTCTCTCCCTCTTTCCTCTCCTCTCTTTTTCATACTTCTTCCTTTTTCGGCGAAAACTGAAAAAGGCTCCTGCCGTGGCCGTGAACTCTCGAGTGCGAACATCTCTCGAAGGACTTATACATCTGTCTTTCTCTTGCACGCACGCACGCGTTCTCTCCCACTCTCTCCCTCTGGTGGAAATTCACTCGAGATACATATCAGCTATATAGTTGCTAGCAAACTCCGAATGTCAGTTTTGCGCTTCTCTGCTGGCGCACATTCCTGCCTCTGCAATATATGCGACAACTGCAACGATCAGAGGCAAGAGAGAGAGAGAGAGAGAGAGAACAAGATTTTTCAGGCGCCAAATGAGGCTGCGCGGCTCTTTGTTGCATTTTCGGAATTACGCCGGAGGACATTGAACCCTTGCGGGCGCGACCGGAGCAGCAGCTATGGCATCGGCCGCGCTCTCAACTCGGCTCTCTTGCCTGCATCGTCTGGTGAATTTTCGACTGACGTTTGTCCCCTTATCGCCCGTTTCCTCTCCTGCGACTTCCTTCTTTCTTGTCCTCTCTCCCTCCCTCCCTCCCTCTCTCACTCACTCCCTCCCTCCAGTCCCACTCGCCCCTCCTCTCGTGAGCTTGAAGCTTCTCGTTGTCCCGCCGCCGAGACTCGATTTCCTATTAAATTTTTAATTGAATTCAGTGGGGCAAAATAGAAGTGAAGGAAATTCTTTTATCGCAGAACAGAGAAGAACACTTGTTCCTACGTGCTCAGTTTAAAGCCTTCTTTCTCAAGGAACGTTGCAAAATTCAATAAGATTTTTAGAGTATTTTAAAATAATATCTAAGATTTGCAATTTATGATTTCTTTTTTATCCTTACCATAAGATTTCTTTGCAATACTTTAATTTTTTAAGACTATCGTATTACGAAATAAGGTCCTGCCCCTCAAGTGTATATACAATCCGTAAGTAATACATTTTTACAAAATCGATTTCCACTCACTTTACGACATTTTTACGAAGAAACCGTTTTTGGAAGAAGGACGAATAGGAAGGCCGGTCCTAGATTTTCTTCAAACTTTCAGGAATTACTTTTTGTATAAAGTAATGAGACACGGGTCAATACTTAACTTGTTTTAACTTAGAAACTGGAGTATTCTGCTTAAAGAATACAAAAGTTTAGTTAAAATTGTAGGGTTTCATACTAATATACATAAAGTTACTAATAATTTTAACAAAGAAACTGTAAAATGATTCGTCTAAATATCCAGCCTCATTCCTGCTTTTGGTGATCTATAAAATCTCCGAATATGGATTAGTCAGTGAAAGTGCAAAACTGTGCGTTTAAATCAGACACTTTGCTATTCGAACCGCATTGCATCGGTTCAGTTGAGTAATGGCCTCGCTTTTATGCTCGCAGCCATGGAATATGGAGGATACAAGCGCATAACGCGGCCGCTGCGAAATACATCCATGTGGATATCGATACAAGCAAGCTTTTTAATGCCTCGAGAGTCCGTCAATCTCGAATAGTTCATTGGCTACTGCATCTGAAGCTACAGAATCGCAGCAGTTGTAAGTGTGGGCATTTAGTACGCGTAAATCTTTAGATGTTGCTCAACCTGTGTATTGAGAACATCTATTTGTCAAAACAGTATTATTTGATCCTCCCAAAAATGTATACATATAAATGAAGTAAACATTATGCAGACAAAAAAAATTTGATTGAAAGATATAATTATTTTTAAAAAAAATGTCATTCTTTATATTATCCGTCATAATTTTTATTGACACCTCCACTATAAAAATTCGCATTGAAATTATATAACAGGTGCATAATTTATTTTTAATTACGTTTGTATCTTTGATTTTTGAGCAAATATTATAACTAGCTCAGTTCAATGAAAAGCGAACACATATTTTAAATACTTCCATACCTAATATGCATATATTATACCTATTAAGTATATATATGCATGCGTGCGCACGTGTGTATAGTATGCGCAGTTTGTACTGCGATTAACGAATTTACTAAATATGAGAAAGAAATCAGTGCTTCAGAAATCCACTTATTGTATACGTTAACGTTTTAAGAGAGGTGAAGAAAATTTAAACAACTACAGCTATTACATACATCGACGGTTGTAACGAAGACTAACGCTGTAATATTTCGTCGTGAAGACTAACACAATTCGTATTTCGCCGCGAAGACTAGCATGATTTATATTGATTGCGAAAATAAAATTTAATCAAAAAGCGAAAAAATGATCTATATATACCATAAAACTGTATAGCTATAGTTCATATACTTGTCCACTAATTTCTTACTAACATGAAAGACAGAAATATATGCTATAAAAATTATTCTAATCACGGTACCTTACTTAATTACACAAATAAATTCCGTATATGCACTGAGAAAAATGTTATAATAAATTTTATTATAACCTTAGCATAAATTACTATAATACATAGCAGCGGTGAGACATACTTTCAACGTTATAAAAATTACTATGTTACATAGTAAATTTTAAATTTTATTCAACTGGATAAATTTAATGCTTGAGAGTCACATAAAAGAATTTCGTTATACTGTCTTATATATACTTTTACATATACAAGTTTCAACACTCACTTAATGGTAAACAAATACATTTCGGTACGCACTTTTTTTTAATGTCAACGGTATATTATTTTTATTTATTACGGCCTAACAACATATATTATATAACTCGCATACAAAATCACATTAACGCTTTAAGTATACTTAATAAACACAATACAAAACGCTTTTCATATGGAAATATTCGTATGCTCACCCGACTAGAAATGATTTCAAGGTAAATGTTAGGCCCTGGTAAGGTGCCTGCGAATTATTATATGGTCCTTAGCAGGCACCTGATTAGGCCCTCAGGTGGCGTGTAATGGGGCGGTTATCAGGGCCAAATATTTATCAAAAAAGCTAAGGTAGTTCTATGGCACCTTCAAATTGCCAGGAAATAAAATAACAAAATGTATACAGGAGTGTGTACAGTTTTATATTAATTTTTACAGTCTAAGCTTTTGAATGTAAGCCATTTTTAATGAAAATTTTTTTGTTTGAATATTCAATTAATACAAAAAATAAAAATAGAATTAATATTATAACAATAGATACAACAAATTTTACATAAAAACTGAATAGTGAATCAGTTTGATTTATGTAATACGTAAATTGAGCAATTTAGTGATTTATGTTAATGAATCTATACATGAGAATGTAAAGTAATTGTTGACCTATTTTTGAAAACAATAAGTTGGTAAAAATTTATTTCATAAAAAATGTTAAAAATAATTAACATAAAGCAACCATGATCCATTCAACTTAAAAAAAAATTATGAAAATTACAAATTCTAATTAATTCAAATGAATACTCTAAATCAACACAAGAATATGTTCATATTTGAATACTTTGTGCCAATGATACTTTTAGTTACTTAAGGGGGTGTCAAAGTCCTACAGTTACCACTCAAACTGTTTTACCGATCGGATATGAATAATTAGTAATAACTAAATAAATAGGTAAAATTATGCAAATCCCAAATACAGCTGCACTTCGTCTATTAATTATCTATCTTCCAGCAAAATTTCAAGTGAATATTTCAAAGACACCTTCAAAAAATTCTGCACCGAAAAAATAAATATTTGCATCGAAATGAGTGCGTTTTTACGGTGCAGAAATTTTTAAAGGTGCACTTGAAATATTTACTTGTAACTTT
>UELU01012014.1:0-29509 GCA_900490025.1 Megastigmus dorsalis
GTTGTATAAACTGTGTATCCGCAAACTGATAACTCACCAGTCTTAGCAAGGCCGAATTGAATGTTTTCGGTGGTATTGGCAAAATAAATGGTCGGACTATCATTGGAAGGGTCTTTTACTCGAGTACTTAAGCCTTCATACAGAATTGTGTATAATTCGAATTTACAAGAGGATGTCGGATTGAGGGTCCAAAAGAAATAGGTTTGAGAATTATCTACGCACGAACCCTTCTTGTAATTACAAACGACATTCGATGGTAAAATTACTTGGTCTCCCTGGTCTACAGCTACACTGTTATATAATGTAATTTCTAAACTATCTTTTACAAAAACGTTCGGAAAAGCACTATTTTTTTATATAAAGTTCGTACCGGAACACGTGCCGTCTACTGTTAAAGATCCCGCGAGAATAACTGTACGATAATTTGTAATATTTACTATTAGATCGCGAATTATAATATTATCCTGTTTATAATAACCATATTTAACCGCTTCTCGACACGATTCTCGATTTACACTAACCATAAAGGTATCGTCGCCGTTTAGTGTGACTGATATGTGCGAATGCATGCCACAATATCTAATTTCTCTGATGACCTTTATCCTGCAGCCGATGATGTCTAAGGGTTGATATTGGACCTTTTGGAGCAGTTGAATCTGTATTTCCTTGGTTTCGGGCTGATTCCAATTTATATCACAAGAGCCAATCTTTGATGTTGAAACAGTTGTTATATTAGGCGAGCCCGTCCCACAGAGATAACCAGTTAAGGCGTACGGTTTGGTACAGGTGTTGGACCATACAGCCAAAAGTATAAATATACAAGTTGTTGATTGGATTGACGTCATATTATTGTTCCTGTTGACATTAATTGGTAGGCAATAATTTCGATTGATTTTAACGTCTGCCTGTAAGAGTTTTGAACAATACATACATAAAATGATGGTAGGTTTACAGATTTTCAGCATTACTTAATTCTTCGCGAATCCTTGTAACTCGGAGTTTATTAGGATATACGATTCGAGTTACGTTATTATAACTAATTTTTATGTTCCTTCCCTTATCTAAAATTTCTAGAACAGAATGAGGTCCTGTATAATGAGGAGAAAATTTAGATTTTCTTGGTTCTAAAAGTAACATTACTGAATCACCTACTTCAAAGGTACAAGGGTTGCATCCCTTATCGTTACGTCACACAAATTAACACAAAGTCAACACAAATTAGAATCATTATTTTAATATCCTATCCACCTCGGACGTAACATTTATAGCAAAAGTACGTCATTAATCTGCTGGTATTATTTATCCTGTGAAAATAACGTTATTTTGCTAAGTAAAATTACGTCATTAATCAGCTGCAAATTTTCTATTTGGAAAATGACGCTATTTTCGTATAGGAAATTACGTCATTAATCCAACAGTATTATTTATTTTGTCAAAATGACGTTATTTTCATAAATAAAATTATGTCATTTATCTGCTGGCCGGTATTTTCATTTGTAGAAAATGACGTCATTTTGTTATAAAAATTACGTCCATAAATGTTCTAAACCATGACATCAAATTACGTCATTAAATTACGTCATTTTTAACGTTAATATTTGACGTCAGAAATAGACGTCATTATTTTCAATAGGGAGAGCATAAGGAAGTCTTTTTTAAAAGATCTCTAAGAGTCCTATTCTCAACCCTCATTCCATAAAATATAAAAAACATAGATTAACTAATTCTCATGTTTCCCATCTCTTTCTTGAGGTTTATAGTATAACACAGGCATTTTTTTCCAGGATCCCAGAAGTTAGCGTAAATATAAAATTCTAAGATCCCAGAAAGCAGCAAATATTTATTTCTAGGATCCCAGTATTAGTATTTCAGTTTCTGGGATGTCCCAGAAACTAGGCCCTTACGTTCTAGGACATCCCAGAAACTTTCATTACATCGCGAAGTTTTCTGGGATGTCCCAGAAACTTTCAAAAATCCCAGAAACTTACATTGCGTACTCAAATCTATCCCAGAAACTTTCATTATATAAATATATGCACATATATACAAACCTGATTCCTCGTCATCTTTCAAAATAAATTATACGAGCTCAGTGCTGCATTCAACCATAAACTATACGAAATACGTAAGATAGCGATGCGCTCCATGAAACTGGTACTTCCGTAGGCTGACATATTTCCAAAATTTTTGTACTTCATAGAACTAAAATAGGTAATTAAATTCATAATATATCGTAAAACTGTATTAATATTAAGTTGCATATGTAGGAGTATATTGTATAAATATAAAAAAAAACAATAAATAGCGATGTGTTTCGTGAAACTGGTACTTCCGCAGGCTGACGTACTTCCAAAATTTTTGTACTTCATAGAACTAAAATAGGTAGCTAGATTCATAATATATCGTAGAACTGTATTAATATTAAGTTGCATATGCGGGAGTATATTGTGTAAATATAAAAAATAATAAAATGAAGAAATTCTTGAAATCCTGTACTGTATCAGTGAACCATATTATAAGACAAGATATAAATAATAATTTATGTTTGTACATAATTGAATGTATTATTATATAAATAATAATTTATGTTTGTATACAATTGAATGTATAGTATTGTGTTTGTTTATAACGTGTGGGTGTCAATTTTTTTTTATATTATTTAACGTCGCTTTATTTATTTGTGCTTTCACTCAATGCTAATTAGCGATAGAGGTCTACGGTGTATTTGTAAATAAAGCACATGCAATATTTTCCAGAGGTTCTTGTATTAAATAATTTTCTTTTCCAAACTTCGTGTGCAAAGGCCAATTTTGTACGCGTATGCATATGGAAATAGTACATACATAATGACACTGGTGTGGAAGGTACGAGCAAAGCGAGTGAGAAAAGTCGAATGCGGTAAATAATCACCTTACCGGGCTTACACACGAGTTTCATATAGCATTTTATCGCACGTGACCAGAAAACAAGCGGCGAAGGTGCGATGTTTTGGTTCAAGTGCGATAAAATATTGTACGCAATACGTGCGCTAAGGTTATATCAACTCCTGATTGAAGCTTCGCTCGGGCGACCATCTTCACCCTCGTCGAGATAATCTCCTTCGCCCACTAGTTGCGTAATGTACTATTATATGTATATGTAAATAATAATAAATGTAAAGAATTGGAAAAAAAATTTATGCAGATATCTTTTTAATTTAAGGATGTTCTTCTGGTACAGCCCGTCAATACAGAGTCTAAATCGACTATTGCGGCCATCTTCCAAAGTTTTGTACCATAAAAAGTAATTCTATTATTAAAAAGATTTAACATTTTTGGAAATAATGCAGGTTTTCATAGTTAAATAATCTATTATTTATTTATAAGCTAATCACGTCCGTTAACCTTCTCAAAATCATCTATTTTATGGTCTTTTCAAGATTCTGACTCTCAAAGGGGCTAAATCGATTTTTTGCTGTGCTCAAAATGTTACTCAAATATTGATTCTTCATTCTCTTAAGTTTTTAAAATTATGTCAATTTCCATAAGACTCCTTGTTAAATGTCTAAAAGAATGTCTATTAATTTCTCGTTTCATAAGCCGTGTCGATCCTCAAAAATTAAACCACAGTTTATTTAAGTCAATATGTACTTGTATTATGAGTATGAATAAAATCCACTTGTTAAGTCGTTAACCAGAGTAACCTCCTTAAAGGGAACATTCTAATTATAAATCTAACCAAATTTTTCTTTTTAATCAAAATATAAATTATTATTATTCAGTAATCACTGCTTATATGAAAACTACTATTCTCTTAATTCAGCTGTAGTGGAATTATTTCGGTTACTAAAAGTTCATTTCTGAAAATTCGCGAATCTGACAATTGAATTATTTTTCATTTGATAAATACGAGGTTCAATAAGTGTTTTGAATAGGTCTAGAATTTTTAGTTTTAGTTAAATTTTTATACACAGTATTTCTTGAAAAAAAAATGAGTATAAAAGAAAAACAAATGGTTATTTTTATTTTGTTATATAAAAAGAAAAACATTTGTTACCATAAAAGATAATTACTCTTAAATATATTTTGAAATCTTTTTTTCATCCCAGGAAGACGTATTCGGCTTTTTACGTTTATTGTACAACGATTTACTCTTTTACAGAGTGTCATCTTTAAAATGTACAATTTCAAAAATGTCACCTTAGATTATGAATTTTATATAGCAAATTTAATAAGCAAATTAAGTTTCTCTCGTTAAAGAATTTTCTAGCAGGAAAAATTTTTATAAAAATTCTATAAATAAATATATATGTATATATTATTGTTATTAAGGAACAGGAGTAATAAATAAAATAGTATTAATATACTTACCAACGGTAATTTCGTCGCCCCCTCCTTAGGCTGTTCGATCTATTTCTATGTTCCAGTTAATTTAAAAAATGATAAATCACATAAGCTCCATCTTGCACAAAATGATTAATAGCAACGAGTACTACGCCGGTCAAGTCCAGATATTACGCAAAATTATAAATATTAAAAGTTATAAACACATATAGATATAACCGTAATTTTGAGGTTAGCTGTCAATGCGAAAACGCGTCTTACTGGTTCCAATTAATAGGAAAAACAACAAATCAGATCGGTTTCAGCAAGCACAGGACGATTCATTGTATCGAGCACTACGCCGCTCAAGTCCAAATATTAATTTTCGTTGTAAATAGAAAAAGATATCAGCGAAACAAAAAACACGTTTGTCGCTACTGCATCCCCTTAAGAGTTAACATTGTATATCTTTATACACACAGTATAACCGGGAACCGCGCAAAAGAAATTTTGAATCAAGCAAAAATAAAAACTATACAGATTTGTGCTGATCTTGGGTTAAGAAAAAAAATTATAGAAATTATTATTTTTATAACTTATTTGAAGGGTATACATTTTAAAGATGACATTCACATCAAATCATTGTTTGATGTGGACTATACCGTTCTAAAGTGAAAACATTAAATTCCATTCTCTGGGAAAGATTAAATTTATTAATTTACTCTTTTTAAAGTATAAACTACATTTTTCTACTATAGTAAAGTATGAATTTATAATTTTACCCCTTAGTAAAGCGTAAAATATTAGTCGACTCAAAACTCTACGCTTGTAAAGTAGAAAATTGAAAATTTACTCTTTGTATTAGAGTAAACAAACTAATTTACTCTCTTATAAGAGTAAACTATGAACTTTCTCTCAGACAAAGTAGAAAATCAACGTTTCACGCTTTACACATGGAGTAAATACTATATTTCTACAATTTAGCGGCAACTTTTACTCTTTAGAGTTTAGAGTGTAGGGAAGATATAATTTTTATTATAATCTTTAAAATTATAAAAAGTTGTAATGCCGATCCCTAATAAAATTTGAGCATGAATTTCCCTTTTGTGAAAGTTTAGTCCAACTATCAGTAACAATAATAATATTTCTTCATTGCTCACTGTATTAATCATTATCAACATATCAAATATTTTATGCGTAATAATTAATAAAAAATAGATATGGCCTTAAAATGAATTACAAATATAAGAATTACAATTCAGTTATAATATTTCCTCATTATTACCAAAAAGCTTTATTATAGAAAGGTAATATTTTTTAAATAATATCTTTAATAATAGTTGAGTAAATGGTGAAAAGTAAGTATAAAAACTTTTCTGTATATAAATTAAATGAGTATAGTCAATTATAAAAGTATAAAATTTATTTTATTTCATTATAAAATTACAGTGATGCGCTGCAGCTGCTTAATCCATATGTACTGTCGAATCATTTCTTTCATCTATGATATTCGTTTCAGCCTGAAAATTACACATATAATTAATAATATACTTTTTATCTATATTCTTATGATATATATATATTTGTAAAAAGTGCCTACTTCATCTTTTGGTCTCATATCTTTTCTTTGTCGATCGAAAAATCCTAGTTTAAAAAGTAATAAAGTTAAAAGTATTAGCAAAACTATGCCTAATAATACTGATACGATGATGATCCATAAGGCCACTTCGTCAGGTTCACGACGATTAAGAAACATAGTCCCAATCTGTTTAAAATCTGGCCTTTTATTTTCGGAATCGATGGTAATGTTTGGTTGAGTGATTTTGACGAATCCGTCACTTACAAAAAATATGTCTTTCCCTTGTAGTGCTTCTTCTGCAAAGATTAAACAATGAGTTATTCAAAAAATGGAACATCAAAAATTAATTTGAAAAATCTACTATTACTAAATTGTATAATTTAAAATGTAATGTATTAATTTTAAGTATTAAATCTTATCATTAGTTTTTTTAATAGTTTAAAGTGTATAACTTTTTTATATAGGTACTTACCACTAACATTATTTAGTTGAAAATCTATCGATATTGCCAACTTAGCCACTGATTGTGCCTTTATAAAAGGACCCAGTTTGCAACGAAACCTTTGACAAATCACATTATCATCCGTACAGTTCACATAGAATGTTTGCTCTATAGGAGGAACTATAATGGAATTATTTTGTTCGTAAAGATACATCTCATCAAGAGCGACTAACGACGAATTCGCTTCTTCGCCAGTTGTGATGTCACAACTATATTGTTGCCCATCTAAAGAAGCTTGTATTTCATTTATTCTTGCAATTTCAGATTGTTTCCAATGCGTTGGTACATTTACAAGAACCACAGTCTCATTGATCGGAGTTAGACCGAATTTTCGTACCTCGTAAATGTGATTGAACGTAAAATTTTTATTATTCTTTCCCTTAAATTCTTTTTCGAAATACCAGTATAAGTCTTCTTCTGATTTTCTGAAAATAAAAAAATTCGGTTGTTCGACTGATTCAATGTTATTTTTATTAAATGAATACTTGTATATCCTTTTACCCGATGATTGCAATATCTGCATCAATATCGAAATCAATGGTTAATAGTGCAAAATCATCACTGGAATCGGATTCTGTACCCTGAGTTGTAACTGAAACTCGTATTTCTTTAGATGTTTCGGCATAGTTAATGGCGCTCATGTCTAGTTCCATCACTATTGTATTCTAAAAGAAGCGTCAAATATTAAGTTAAAAATGAAAAATCAGCTTAAAGTTTGCAGAGCAAAAAAGTCTATAGTATATAGACTTTCCAAGCTATTGATATACCTATACTTACGTTCCAGCGCAGTGGATTGCCAACGTTACAAAGAATTTCTAATATTTGATTGGATAAGGATTGTTCGTCGCACTCCGGAGGTATTCTGGCCAATGTTATCGGCTCTGGAATATAAATATGCGCTTGAGCTCGATACGCAGGTTCCATTGTATTTTCAATAAAGATACTAAGGTTCACGTTCGTTTTCGATCCGATAATATATCTGGCATTGGAAATTAAACTACTTGTGATGTTCACATGCAAATTAGAGATGCACAAGTTATCGTCGCCGCAATCGAGAACATATTGTATTTTCATACTGTCATTTACAATTGAATAGTAAGGATCGACGAC
Source organism: Megastigmus dorsalis (assembly GCA_900490025.1). Lineage (NCBI taxonomy): Eukaryota > Metazoa > Arthropoda > Insecta > Hymenoptera > Megastigmidae > Megastigmus > Megastigmus dorsalis. The sequence continues at coordinate 7,493 of UELU01012014.1, forward strand.
TGGACTATCTGAGCGTAGCGGATCTTCATTATTGAATATAAACGCTGTCATCTCGATAGGATCTATCACGTTTTGAATATTTTTCTGAAAATAGTTTATACTCCCATATGAGTATTAAAGTTTTCACATTTGTAAATATTAAATTGAGATCGGTTATGAAATCATACCTTTAAAGTTATCTTGACAGGAATGCATTGTTCTTCTCCTCTTTTTAAAGTCGTCGACACTTCAAAAGAATTTCCGAACAATCTTCCATTCTGATAAACTATGGCTCGCTTATGAAACTCATCAACTTTTAGAATTTCTTTAACTTCTGCAAATGTTACAATAAAATTAGTCCTTTTAGAGAAACATTACCAATTTTCAAAGCAACGTTTCCTATTACGTGGGATATAGTAATTCTTAACCTCCTGACTACTGAAATTGTTTTTGATGTAAAAAATCGCCGCTTTAACACGAGAAATCATCTGATCTCTCATGTGATAAATACTTCGTTTTTAATAATTAAAAAAATGTTCAAAACTCGAATTACGTAAGATCTAGCGTGATATGTACGTGTTACCCTCCGGATGATAACACCTAAACAGGAGGCCTAAGTGAAGTTATTTAAATTTTAACAATTTTTTAACGAAATAAAAAAAAACGCTATATACAAAATAATGATCCCAATTGGGGTCGTACCGGTAGCCAGAAGGTTACCGAAACTAAATATCAAAGTGATCGTCATAAAAACAATCTTCATTCAGAGCTTTCAAATTGTAAGAATTGTCATCATATGAACATTGACATCAGTGAAATTTATCTAATTGTACTCTCTAAATTCGAACCAGTGAAAAAATCGCTGATTTGGGTAGTGAACATCTTTTTCACATGTGGATTAGTGAAAAATTTCACTGTTTTGTCTCCAAAACGTTATTTTCACTAAAGCATTAGTGAGAATTCCATCGATTTCTAATACTCTTTCGTATTCACTGATTGATTCAGTTATGTACTCTGCACGTGTTGAATTTTTCGATATGGATCGCGACTCTTCGCAGTTATCTTAATGATTAATATAGAGGTAAGTACTTATTTAGTTAGAATATTTTATTTCTTCAGATAATATCCCAATAAGCACACTTTTCGAAAAAAGAGTTCTTTAAGAATGCTCTTATGTCCATATTGACTTAATATACTTATAATATTCAAATAGTAATAACAAAGTATTCTTTTCAAATAATTTTTTTTTGGCAACTGACAAAATAGAAGGTATCTCAGTGTATTATAAATAATCATAAAGTATGTATCAAGTATACTTTATGTAGTCTTTTGCAAATTTATTTGAAAAAATGGTAGAATTCTTTTATTATAAAAAAAATTATAAATATATTCTTTATTTAATACTACGGCAAACAAGCCAAATCTCGGTATTAAATTATTGCATAAGTAAAATATTAGATTTACTTTTTTTATTTAGTTTATTTCAATGAATTGCTTAAACCACAATTATTTTAACAATTCGAAACAAAATAATTTTGAAAAACCTATTACAACGACTCTCTATGTTACTCCAAACGGCACCTTTTAATAAATTACTTAAATATAAATTTTTTATTTAAATAATTAATAAGATAAATAAAAAAGTTCAAAGCATAAGTAACTGAATTATTATAAAAAATTATTTTTTATGATCAATATATATTCCGTATAGTTAAATCTATAATAGATAATAAGATAAAAATTTCTACTTTATATCAATATCTATAATAAATCTTAGAATTTTTCTTTTTCATAAATGAAAAATCTCGAATATTTTAATATTTAAATTATTATGCAATAATCGAAAATCAATTTTGTGAATAATCAATTTGAGAATATACTTTATGGACAAAATCAGAATTATTGTAAACGCGTGCGATTGCGGAGTGGTTAAGGTACATGCGTGGTACCCGGAGGGCGCCGGTTCGAATCCCAGTCGGGGAAAATTTTTTTAAGCGTTTAATTTAGTTGCGATTAATTTGTGAAGCGTTTATGCGATATATAAATATAATACAAAATGCGATTCTATTAAGTATAAGTTAAAATAAGTATATAAAAAAATAATATATGTCATCAATGTGTATTATTAATTTACACTGCTTTAATCAGTGACATTCCACTGATCTTTTTAGTGCATTTCCACTGGTTTGTTAGTGTATTTTCACTAATTGAATCAGTTGGTACTTTTTCACTATTTTAATCAGTGACTATTCACGGGATTCCCCAGTGACCTGATTTTCACTTTTTGAGATAGTGCATATTCATTGACATGCAATGGATTTTCACTGTTTCTAATTTAGAGAGTATATTTAAAGTATATACGTACTGATCATCTGAGGTGCATAAGTCCCATTGTACTGGGCACAAACGGCCACCCGTAAGTTAGTCGAATTCTCGTTGAGTACAAAGTCCTCGGGCAACATCGCGATCGTGACGCTCAAGGCAACGACGGGTTTACTCTTAATCAGAACCGCATGACTCGAGCGGTGGGCACCCACAGCTACATCGGTGTAACCGTCACCGTCAACATCTCTCGGCTCCGCGATCGAGATGCCAAAGCCTACCAAGGATCTAGAGATGTCTATCGCGAGGATCTTCTGCGAGGCTCGTGGGACGAGTCCTCCGGCGCTGCCGCTGTAGACGTAGACGGCGCCGCGACCCTCGTAAGGGGCACCCACTGCTACGGCCGCGTAACCGTTGCGGTGCAGGTCTCCGAGGCAGACTACCGAAGTACCGAAACGCCCACCTGGCGTCTCGCCGTCTATACTCTGCTTCATCGCGATTTTCCGCTGCAAATTTATAGAGAAAAAAAGAGCAGGTATTAATCGCATGGGCTGAGTTACGCGATTGATATGGACTCAACTAAATTTTCAATTATTGCGGATGATGGCTGATACTGTATGCAATAACACTGACCACAATTAACTAACCTCCCGGAAGTCGTTTACTTCAGCCGTGAAGATGAAAGCATAGATACGCCCTTCATCCGCATCTTTAGACCAGGTCGGGGCGCCGACGATCAAATCGTCTCTACCATCGTTATTGACATCACAGGATGACAGACTAGAGCCAAAGTATTCGCCGTATTGCTCTCCTGGCACGGTGAATTTCAATAAAGGAGTAATACTCGTACGAATAGAGATTCCGTAAATAAAAACCTTTCCCAAGGTGTAGTCACTTCTCGGAGCGCTTGCAGCGACTAAAGTAGATTTGTGAGTGAAAAAATTGCCCAATGTAATGGAGAAGCCTGAAACGTAATATTTAAACTGGTAATACTTAAACGAAAATGAAGAAAATTTTTTATTATAATTGCCAGATTATTCTTACTGTTCATCTATAATTCGAAGTTTGTAAACTCACCGAAATAATCATCGTAATCGTTAGGTAATGAATTCTCTTTCACATTTTGCACGAGTGCATCGTAAGAGTCATGATTTGAACTTTCTTTAAGTCCTATCATTGTACCTTTCCCATCTAGAACACCTGGAGCACCAAGTATAAATTCAAACCGAGTAGTAGTATTGGAGCTGAAATGGGCAGAAAACCCAGTCTGGGCCATTCCATATAAGTGTCGTCCTTTATCTTGGTAATGAATAATTTGATCTCCGTAAGACAAAAGTGGAAAATAACGTCGGATGGGTGAAACTCGGTAAATTCCGGAATAACACATTCCGTTCATCTTCGACTGCGCATATCCTGCCTGCTGCTTCCATCGCGGAGCACACGCCTGCATAAAATTTAAACATTTTTTCGTCATCATTTACAAAATCTTCATACATGCATACTTTTGGTCTCAGCCACCTGTTGCACAGTTCAAATATTCTTTATGATTTTCGATTAATTCAATACTCTTCTACCCTCCCGCAGATAACTTATGAGAGAAAGTATAATATAAAACTAGCCACGCAGCTGATTAACTCACCAGTATTCTGGGCTTAGCTCCGTCCTCCAGCAGGAGTGTGGCGCCCAACCACGCGTGATTCTTATTCTGACGGACCACAGCAGGGAAACGGTTGAGCAAGTTGTTATTGGTAGTGTCATCAATGAGAAATTCTTCGCACGGCTTAGTCGAACCAAGAGAACAGCGATAAATCGCACCGGTCTCGACGAAACCATCTCGTCGATCGGCAGCTCTTGTGGTGTTGGCTCGGGGCGCGCCGACCAGCAGTTCCGATTTACTGCCTTTGGCGTACAGCGCCACCGAGAATCCAAAATAGCTGCCGCGCGAGGATGATGCTCTGTTCGGATCTTGGAAGATTTTCGCGTTATGTGGATCCAAGTTGAAGCCATTCGCGTACGCAACGAGCAACGCTATTAAATGCAGTGGGAGTATCATAATTGATCGTTGTGAACACGTGCACTGAAATCAATGCGAGATACGTAAAGAGATTTATGAAATTTGCAAAAAATCCTGTTGTCACTCGTAAAATGTGTGTGTTTATTATAGTCAGTAAATGTCATTATTAAGTATATGAAAAACGTCGTTGTATAAATATGCGGCGTATTACTCATAACGCAGATTTTGTAGTGGTTTGTATGTTATCGCTTCCGTAGCACTTTATCCAGTTTCTGTGAATAACTTTTGAATTCATTTTATTTACAGAGATTTCAGTGTGTCCGAAACATGAAGATATATATCAGCATGCAACAAATGACGGTCCATATAGTAGTTAGAATACCCTTTGTATATTTAAACTTATAAACATTTTGAGTCTTGATTTTCATATCGACTAGAAAGTAAAAGTATTACTAATAAAAATTGTCCATGATATAATTAAAACTTTTGTTTTTCTTTTCTAGAAAATTGAAGCGCATCCTTTTACATAGACTTTAATATTGAAAATTTTTAAATATGTTAATATATGTCTATATCGATACAGTATCTATTACTTTGAAAATTATGATTCACCGAAAAAAGTTATGTGTATGCAGCAAGTCGTAATATTGAATCGCAATAAAACGAATTCTTTAACAATTACAACAAGTTCACTTATACCATTTTAATTTGCTGTACCTATCTATCTAAACAAAAAAAAAATTAACAACAATTAATATATCGATAACCCTCTTCACTTATTGCAATCTTTACAACGATAAGTTCAATCAACTATTAATGAAGGGTCTACTATTTTATTATTTATAAATAGGTACTTTTTACTGCTTTCTTTTAAAAATAAAAACATTTAATACTGCAGAAATGGATACTTAAAATAGAAAACCACAAATTCCAAATACAACGATCACAAAATTCTGTATTAAAGTATAATATTTAATTTATTTAGGTACTTACTGCCCTGTACTTTTATCGGATTCCAATAGCGTTCATGTAAAACATGTACATATACGAATCGACCAATGGTCAATTCGAAAACAAAATCACTGCAAATCAAGTACAAACCCGCTTGTATCAAAGCTTATCGCAGAAACGAGTTCCCACACAAACCGGTCCTAATTAAAAAGCATCTTCCACGTTTGACCCACATAATATATATTACTATACATTTGACGCGCAAGTGTACGAGAGCATAGCATCTCGCGCGCGAGCAGATAGACTTCGACTGGCGACTTAATGAGCATTACTGATCTGTCCGAGCTACAGGAAGGATGTATGCGATATGCGGAAACTTTGATGACATCATTCTCTACAAGACTAAAAACTTCAGAAACTATGTGTGCGTATACTTTGCTCGTTTGCGCACGAGCAAGCTAAATATTGAAACTGATATATATATATATAACAGCCGTATATATATACACATACGGCTGTTCATGAAATCATTTTATTCGAACTATACGTTTAACATTCTGTGAATGAATTATTATAGCAATGACTAAAATATTGTTTTCTGACTAAATACAGATATATAGACATGTGCTTTTTGTTAAAGTTTCGACTAAGTATTTGTAAATAAATTTTTCATAAAACACTTTTCGATGTTTACTAAAATTACAGTTCACTTATTAACATCGATAATCATTTAAAAATATGTATCTATTTTGATTATTATCCTTTTTAGTGAAAATGCATAGCTTTAGAAAACTTCACTGTATAAAAAAACTGAGATTACAATCAAAACAAATAACATACGATGTTGTTTATTAACGTGAAAATGATCAGATATTATTGATCGATTTGAATTCGACTCTTAAAATTTAATACAGTTTATCGCTGTACAAAAACATCTTAATTATTTACACGATAAAAATTCGAATGCACTTATTTAAATTAATCTGATAAAAATCATAAGACGTTTATCTTCGTTGTGAGTCAGTCATTTCTCACCATTTATTATATACTGGTATTTCTACTCTTACGAGTATTTGGTTGAACAGTCACCGATTCACTTCAAGAGTGAATAATTTTATTCGATATGATATCGATTTTTACCGCGAACGCGTCAAACTCGAGGTCAAGTTTATCTCTTACTGGTTATTTTGAAGAACTTATCAATTGCACCCTGCATTGTTGCAATGATAATTTACGTTAAATAACCTACGTAGGTGTGTAAAAATAAGTATAATTATTTCCTACCCTTTGTTTGTAGATTTATATACCTTATACCTGTATACCTTATCAATAGCCTGCTCGAAGATGATAATTTATGTCTATATATTTTTCTAACTGCTAAAAAAAATAACTTTATAAAATTTGACGTGACAAACGTGCATGTCAAATTCAACTGTACACAATGTAACGAATGTTTTTAAACATTATTCAATGATCTTTGATAAGTATTAAGTAATAGATTACATCTTTTCAATCTAATAAACCTAAAAAATTCGTGCAGTCAAATAAAATGTTGTTCATCGTGAAAGCGTTTATTTGTCTAAGCATAAATGCACTGTAAAATTTAAGTCAAATTTAAGATATTCGTCTCAAAGCTAAATTTTAACCTTTAGAGGGCCGGGATCCGACTTTTGGCGTAATAAAATGAACATCCAAATGGATTCGATTTATGATACCTGCTCACACACACACTTTCCACAACAAACATTAGATTATCAGCAACTATAAAAAATATAATAGGGTACGTTGAAAACTGAAAATTAGTAAAAAAAACTAGCACAAAGTTGTTAGTTTTCTACAATCTAGACCACCATATTGAATACGTCATTTTGAATTTTGGGAATCTAACTTCAAATTTATAAGCAGCTATCTCCTCAACCTCAAAATACTACCAATGTATTTGGATCTGAAATATATCGTAGGAATATAGTATAAAAAAATTTTTGTTGCAATTAACATGTGCCTTTACCATATATGCCATACCTCCAAACATTTGACATCAATTCAGACCCTTATCATATGCTTCAGATCACTTTTCTATAGAAACAACCATTTTTTTTAAATTCCTCAAGTGCCGGCCCTCTAAAGGTTAATGCCGAATTATATTAGGGGATTGAAAAATATTTTACCAAGAACAAAAATCTCAGTGGTTCCAATATCGAGCGATTTAAAAATATACTCAATCTAATAAACACGAGGCCATATCCTACGGCTTACGTATTTTAAAGAATTTGTAGATGAACTTTTGTGAATTGGTTTAAAAAATCTGTATGTGATTCAGAATTATATAAAATAAAAAAATTAAAAAAAACCAGTCTGTATATAAAATTAAAAAAATAAGAAAATGAACCATTTTACGTTAATAAATTGAATATATTGATTAAGTATTGTGTGGACTATCAACATTTACAAACTAAAAAACGTACCAAAAATTAGATTTTACGTCAATGTTAAAAAAAATTGATCGTCGTGGCTAAAGATACTAATTGAGATATTGCAATTCTAATTTATTGCTACGTTTTGGGAATTCCTGATATGATATACTCTCATGTTCAGGTTTAACACTGACTCGAATTATGCTTACAGGTAGTCGACAAATCTAAAAAGCATCAAAGAGCTACTTGCAGTGAGATTAATCAGTTAAAGTTCACCAAACCGAAATATACATTTTCACAATTTAGGAGACATATCCTGCTCGATTCACTTATTAAGGCTGAAGAAGAGGGTAGTATGTCAGATATTCTCGAAACGTAGCAATATATTACAATTGAAAAGTAATTTTATGTTCCTTAAGATCAATCAATTCCTCATGTCAATTGAAATACTAAAGCAGTTCTACGTTATAAAGTATGTATGTGCAATACTTCCATTTTTTAAATTATATGTTCAATATTAATTAGGCAGTTAGTCATTCGAATTGCTTGCGAGTAAACTTAAATGTAAATGCATATAAGTTAGTCAGCTTACAGAAGAATTTGTGAATTATCTGTATTATGAGTCAGAGTAGTTCGCGCTTATTATTTATGTACATTAACGTTTTCTCTCATAAACATGATCTTGAAACAAAAAGCTTGTATATAATTTTGTTCAAGTATTCTCTAGATCTTAAAATTAAGTGTAAAATAAATTATTAGAATGAACAATAAAATAAAACCGGACGCAAAATAAAAATGGTAGTTGAGACCACCCTATCCCTATGCGACACCCTAAACACGAATCTGAAATAAAAAATAGGGATCAAGACATTGTTTTTAAGAAAACTGAAAAAAAAAAACAATAAAAAAAGCACATGGTATGTTTTTGTGGATCTACGTTATTCTTGCAATTGTATAATGGACACAGTAACCGAAAAGGTTAATAAAATCAAACTTGATTATAATACTTAAAGCATACTGCATAATTTAAAACTGCTCTTTTTAATTTCAAATCTTTTGAAAATAAAGCAAATGCAGCGGAAATTATTGCACGTTAAAAAAGGTTTTTGTATTTCATCGAAAATCTAGTTAAAATTATATCCTACTAAATGTGCTCAAGATGTTATATAATGTTGTACAAGAATGAAAATTGCTGATATACGGCTCTATATTAAAATTGCAAGCAAAACGTATGAAACTTGTTAAGGCGGTGTGCTAGGGTTGAAAAGATTCCTACCATACCCGTTTTTGCATTTAACGAAATATATAAAGATAGAGATTAACTTTTGAAAAAAAGCTAGATCCTTGTCAGCACCGCGGTAATGGTGTAAACATTATAAGATACCAGTTTCATAAAATTCCATTCATATTTAGAAATTCTGGTCCCTCAAATTTTCGAAGACAAAAATCTATAGTGAATTATGCATGGAATTTTAAGAAACTGCAATCACAAGTTCTTTACATCTTTTCAAGTTTAGGTAGTTTGTAAAAAAATTGTAGCATATATTTCTCAGTTTTGACGTATTTGACGGATTTGATGTACATAAATAATAAAAGTTATATTGAAAATGGCACGTACGATTTTGTCCCTTTATCAAGTTTCATTATATATTTTTCTGTCTAACATTCAACGGTAAAAAAGGTCAAATCAAAGTTATCATTTTAAGATGTCTTATCTTTATTACAAATAAATTCTTTCATTCATGAATAATTATTTTACTTTTAAGAACATAATGTAAGAACATAAATCGCTTGTACTTTACTTTCCCGTCACACATAAATCGATTTAACAATACACATTATACCTTAATAAAGTTTTATCGATATCAAGATGCATTTGCCCATGCATAAATACATATATCTACAATGCAGAGTCTTTAATGTTCTGTCTTCTTTCACTTAATCAAATTACCACCGTCTACCATCATCAAAGTTCATATATCTTATTCATCAACATTGTTAACTTAAAAATCTCGACAAATTCTTAAAAAAAAAAAGAAAAAAGTAAATTTTCAAACAATTATGCTTAAACTATCAGTAACTATACAGTTAAACAATACAATTCCGTTTTGTCATCCTCATAACCATGTAATATAATTGGAAAATTGTAGGCATGTTAAGCAGAAAATCGAAACATAATTAAAGCTAATTTTTTTCTTTTTTTGTTAAAAGTTATGATTACTGAATGTTTTTGTTCCTTTTACATATAATTTAGCATGGATAACGTCACAAAGATTAACCTTATAGATGTTACACCGAATGGTTAAATAGTCAAAACTTTTTTACTTTTCATTTATTATGTTTTAACGTTGCCCTATTTATGCTCCCACTCGGACCTAAGGAGGGACGAAAGTCTACGGTTCGTTTGTAAACAAAATATACATGTATTAATTTTACAAAGGCGCTTAATTGTGTCAATTGGCCGAGGTTTGGATCTAGCCCGAGTCCTGGAGTCCTTCGCACTACGAGCACATCGCTCTGACGACCGAGCCAACGTAGGTCTCTAATTTTCATGTAAATAAAGGAAAAAGATAAACTATGCCTTAATTTTTTTAACACAAATTATCAAGTTAAAATATGAAAGCCATCAAAATTTCCAATTTAAATTTTAATTTGTATTGAGACTAAGACCGAAATATTTATTTTACTTGAGGTAAAAACTATGTGTAATTGGTTGTCAAAACGGTAAGACTTTGATATCATGCACAATAAAGTAAGTATTTATAATTATATTTTACAAATAAGAAATTGGTTTCAATACATGGTTAAAAAATTAGACAAAAATTATACTTAAACGTATATGTTTTCGTCGATAGTCAATAGTTTTGTCACAAGTTAAAGTAGTAGTTTCCTTTATGTGCTCGACTTCCAGAAAAGAAACTACAATATAATATGTAGTAACAACTGTACAGTTACTAGACTATAAAAGCACGTTGTTTTATACGCTTTTTAACGTACAATAAAAATAAAAAAAAAAATACAAGGCATCTACTGTTAAATAAAGTATAATTATGAAATATGTATATTTGCTGTTAAATCTCTTCAGGTTTGGTGAAAAATTTACATTTTGTACAACAATTTAAAAAGAAATCAATAATATAGGTTTAATCAGAGTTAAATATAATTACAAAGTAACTACTTATTATCATTATAACAAAATTTATATTTATTATTAGCAAGAATATATACGTCTCAATGATAATCGTGAAATAATTCATGAGTAGCATTTGAGAATTAAAAACTTATCAAGATTTTATAAAACGCGTAGACACCTTGACTTGAAAAAAAAACTAGATAGAAAATATTCACTAACGTGAGGATATGTGAGAAACAGTTACTCACAAAACTCATATTTCGTATTATATAAAAATATATGTAGCTTGAGGAATCACAGATTCATTATGTACACGCATGAGGGTCTCTTTGATTTCATTCACTATATTCTAAGATTTAGTCGTCAGAGGAGTCGCTGCTGCTGGACGAAGGGAGCCTTACGCGCTTCCTGTAACCGCGCCTTGCCCTGTCCACTCTTTTCTTGAACCATTCTAAGTTTTTGGCCATCCTTTCGTGATCGGAGCTTTCGGCTCTACTTCTCGAATTCGGTTTTTCTGCCGACATGCCGTTCTTTTCTATTGTCGAAACACCAGAATTGATACCACTGTCAGTGGTCGCAGCGTTTTTAGAATTTTTTGTGGGCGTCGATGTAGCTTCTTTTTCTGCTCTGCCGTTCTGCACCAATTGCTGAATCTCCTTTTTGCTGTGACTTTTGCTTTCGTTCTCGTGATTGATCTTTTGGCGTTTGCCTTTACCACGATTTTCACGGCGCGTCTGAACTGAGGACGACGAGAAAGTTCTGCTTTTGCTGTGAGATGCTTTTCGCTTTTGTGGCTCCTTCGTAGAGCTATCCGAATCTGTTTTTACGGATCGTCGCTTGTCCGCATTTCCGTTTGTGAGTTTACTGTTATTGTCCTCGGAACTACTGCTACTAGAACGCGAGCGTCGCTGTCGCGATTCCGTGACCAAAGGGGCAGTAGTATAACGTGAACGCCGAGATATTACACCGCTACTAGTACTTGGCTGAGTTGCATCTACAGGTTGCTGTAACAAAAATAAATAAATACTGTGAATAATTTTGTGTTGATTGTAGCACGTAACATTTTAAAGTTTATTATTTGTTTCAACTTTAATGATAAAAACATTAAAAATTTTAGTGATATGACAAAGAAAAAATATATAGTAAAATTATATATGTCTAGTACTAGTAAAATGATTCAAACTGTAATAATTTAAATTATAATAAATAAAACTTTACCAAACAGACTAATTTAATAAAAATTCCGATTATTTTTTATTAAATCTTCATTTTATAAAATAAGCTTAAATTGTAATGACTTTTTTATTTTTTAATTCTATTTCACAAAAAAGATTTATTTATTTGAAATTAGCAATTTATGATACTTACATAATTAGTTTTATCAGCGTGATCAGTGTGTGATTCCTGCTGCTCATCGGGCTCTGAATCACTATCATCTTTAATATTATTTAGTTTTCTTCGAGCTCTGTTTCTTATGGCCAACAATCGACTACTGTATTTCCTTTTGACTCCCTTCGACATTAGTGGGATATTGCAAGACTCAGTCATAACTTTGCGATGAACATGGTTGTTCTCTGGTTCACTTGCGGAAGCGGACTCCAGTGCGCTTAGCGTTGACGTCGCCGTCGTATTTGCAGGAGTTGTAGTTGTAACTGAATTATTTGACGTCGTTGAACTATCATGTTTGGATTGAGAGCTTGTGCCCTCTAAAGTAGCTAAGCGCATGAGCTTTTCACGACGATTAGCGATAAGGAGAGTTATGCGATTGGGAGATTCGAGTTGATGATCTGATGCTGATGAATCTATAAAAACCAAAAATGAACACATTAATTGATGTAGTCCAAAATTTAAAAAAAATCGAATTATCGATTTTTGTGGTTTAAAATTGCATGGAATATTTATTTATATTTATTAAGATATTTATTAAGAAGGTGAGTATAATAGTTTTCTTTGTATTTATAAAGTATAAAATTATTAATATAATCTGATATCTTATAGCTGGATAATTATTCATTTCAAGTACTTGTTATAAAAATAACTTACCTTCTGAATCTGATATATTATTGCGATCTGTGGTATTATTATTTTCAGGACTACTTGGGCTCTGGGTGGTTGGTACATCCTCTGAACTCCAACTTTCAATTTCTCGCTGAACAAGGGAGTCGAAGAATGCCATCATTCTTTGATCTTCATCAGTTGATTGATGACTATAGTCATGACTCATAAACTGACCACTTCTTAAAACTAAAGCAATATATTCATCATGCGTATATACCCTGCGCTGCTTTTCCTCCTTTGCATCATCTCTCTACAAAATTTAAATGATATTTAGTAATAAAATAAATATAACAAATAAAAATATGATCCGATTGAATTTACCTTTAAACCTCCCAAGCATTTGTCACCAAGCGAAAATGGTGACCATAATTTTATAATTTTCTCAACTCCCGAAGAAGCAAGGACACAACTGGCTTGATTGTAACGAACTTGGTTAACAATGGATCTGTGACCGCGTAAAATCATATGAGCAGAATCAACCCATTTAGTGCTATCATCAGTAGGAATTTTCCACATATACAGGTTAAAATCGTCCGAGCCTATAATTTATTAAATAAAATTAACTTTTATCAATAAATTATTTTTCTAATAATCCTCTTTTCAAATTTATTCATTACCTGACAATATGTATTCATCATCATAACCAGCATAACAACATGATTTCATTGTACAGCTATTGTAATAACCAGGATGATCAAATTGACACAAATGTGCAGTTGAGTTCACTGCATATAAAACAGGAGGTAATCTCCTTCTAATAGCAAGTAGTGTGGTACCTGCTTTATTGAATCTTACATTCATGCAACTTTGTGCTGGTCCTTCTGATCCATATCGCAAAACTGGCCTAAGAAATTAATTTGATTTAATATTTAATTTCCAAATAGTTTGAAACCTAGTTTGAAACCTAGTTAGTAAAAACCTATATGAATAGTTTTCAATCACTAAAATTAATAATGTATTTAAATGTATAACCAAAAATAATACTTTACTATAGCTTTTATTGCACATACAATAACAAGTTCTTAAAAGGAGGTTAAAGTTTATTATCTGCACATAACATTTTTAATTAAAATGATATGAAATCAAAAAATTTAAAGAGTTAAATTTATTTAAAATGATTTTAAATGGATTTTTAGGTATTTTATTTGATATAATCTCCTTAAATAAGTAAATAAATACATAAACTTACTTTAAAGGTTTTCGCACATCCCACATGCTAACTCCTTCTTTTGCATTTGCAGTGGCTAACATTACTGGTTCCAGTGGACTAAACATCACAGAGTGAAATGGATTTTTATATTGTGCCACACAAAAGAAGGATTCTGGAGATGTAGTAGATCCTCTAATATCATAAATAAGAACACGACCATCATCGCAAGCACTTGCAAAGACATTGTCATTGTGCGGATGCACAGATAAACCATAAACTGGTTTTTCATGGCGAAAGAAGTTTAGAACATCGGTTCTACAAATAATAATTTTAAATTAATAAAACTAATTAGCAATATACAAAATAAACATCACAATTTGAAATATTAAAATTTTATTTTTTATTAATTAATAAATATGTCAAAACTACTTTGATAAATGAATCAATTTTTTTCTGAACAAGATATTCAATAATATTAATAATTAAATTTATTTACAAGAATAAAATCATTAAGCTGTAATAATTAGTTTTGAAATTATTGAAAATTAGTATCTTTAAATAAACATTAATTCTACTATTTTTAAATAAGCATCAATGTAAAATTATTCTTATTAATTAATATTAATTAATAATAATAAATAATTAGCTCTAATTATGTTATTATACACTTTCTTAATTTAGTTTAGCTATCATAATATGTATCATCTATACATATTTATTATACTATTTTTTTATAAGTTAACAGCTAAATAAATATAATATTTATGCATAGATCATAAAGAAATTAAAAAATAATGTCAAGAATTGATAACTTACGTTTGTAAATCATGGACAATGACTTGGTCATCGTTTCCTGCAGAAAATATTTTGGATTTGCTACTATTATAGCCAAGGCAAAATATATTGCTCATATGTTGAGCTTTCATCACTGTAGGTTTTCCTTGATCTTGAATAGCCTTTTCAACGTTCCATAGGAGAACTCTTTTGTCATCACCACCTATAACATACGCAAAAGTGCATAAAGTATGAAAAGCATACTCATTTATTAAATTACATATTTATAATACAAAACTTTGGTTAGAGTAATTATTTCCATTATACATTAATAATATCACATCTGTTTTAATTTTTTTTTCTTATTTAACTTTTTTGATTGAATAATATACTTATATTGAATCTATATATTATTGTTCAAAATTTTGGAATTGCGGAGTAACATAACTTTTAACTTCATTGTTTTTGTTAATTTATACTAATTGTGTAACAAAATATATTGAATAAATAGTTATCATTTCTTCTATTTACTTATTTATAATATCTTATTGCACTGAATAAGATGCTCAAATAAAAAAAATTTATTCTATTTTTAAATCAATTTGAAATTTTTTAGAATTCATGTTCAAATTTCTGCAATATTATAGCTTTAATTTGATTTATTGATCCCTGCAAGTTTAGAATAAAGCTACCAATAGGAATGTACAGTCGGAGTGAATTGATTCTGTCACCCCTAGTGCGTTAAAGCTCATTCAACTAGGGGTGACAAAATCAATTCACTCCGACTGTACATACATTCAAAAGTTAAATCTGTTGCCAAATCATGAATTGAATATGAATACCAAATGATATAAAAAGAAACTATGTATGTAGTTATAATATAAATATTCTACACTTCAAAGTTACTACATAAAAATATTATTCCATTTTTGTACCTTATTAAAGGTATGAATAAATGAACTGCTCATTTACAAAATTATTTTCTAATGACCCTAAAAAATGTTTTAATTTAAAAGTAATCTTTATATTAATAAAATTAATTTAAGAATAATATTAATAGATAACTTGATTTGTTATTAAATCTCATTATCTTAAAAACCTATAAAGTTAAATTTTTTTTTAATGCAATAAATACTTGAGTTAATACATCCATAAAAATAAGTGAGATAAGATAAGAGAGTAGATAAGAACTGATTTTTGAAAAAATTTTTCAAATTTGTAATACACATTCACTTAAAAATAGAATGCATACATGTATGAATTATATGTATCATGGCATATATGTGTCAACATAATACAAAATAATGTTGCTAATAGTGCTGCAATTAAAAAAATAATTAAGAACAAAAAACTAGTATTTTTTTTTGTTCCTTTATACAAATTATTAATATAATTTTAATAATTTTCATTAATTTTTATTTGAAATAGGCAAAGATTTTACAGAATATAAGATATCATTAGTTAGACGTATTTTACAATAAGAGTCATACGATACAATACATATTGATAAAGTCAAGATCAAAATTGTAAATAAATCCATTAATATTTGGGATATATTACAATAAACTAAAGCCAATATGTCATTATTTAATATTTAATAAATAAAACAAATCTTTTGCTCAAATAAGTCTATGAAGTTTTGTCCAATACCTCCAATTAATTAATTGTAAATCATTTAATGTAAATCAAATGTCAACTAACCAGAAATGAGTAGATCACCCTCCTTGGAGAACTCGATGGCATTGACACATCCGTAGTGGGAATAAAGATCCTTCCTAAAAAAGTTCTCAGCGTGGGTGAACCTGGCCTCCACAAGCTTTTTGCAGTAGTCAACTTTGCCATCGATCTGTCTGTCCAGGAAGTAATTCAGTGGATTGCAGGGATCGTTGGTGATCCTGGGCTTGGACATTGTGCCTCCTTCTTGATTATCAGTCTGATGATGATGATGCTCCAAATGATTGTCCAGCTTCCTTTTCTTCCTACCGCAACGACGGCAACAAGATCGCCAGCGACCTGCCGTCAAAACCGTCGCCGCCTCCTTCTTCCTACTGCTCCTATCTCCCATTTAATGCCAAAAACACACGCACACACCCTCCCCCTCTCTCTCTCTCTCTTGTGCGTATATATGGGAGAGAAGAGAGCTTGGCCCCTTTTATTCAAAACCACCTTCTCTTTCCTTCTCTCTGTATTGTATATATATTAAGTTTTTATTCTTTTGTAAAAGGTTACAAATAAATACACTATCTATCTATCTCTCATTCTCCATTTGCTCTTTGCGAATCTTTCAGATTCGTTTCGCCATCGCGGTACCTGCTGGCACACTGCGAGCTTGTATTTTTTTTGCTCGTCTATCTCTTTCCTTCTATGCACGCATCAGCTTTCCTATCACGAGGATTGCAACAAGAGTGCAATTTATTTGTTTTTCCCTTTACTTCTGTGCCTCATCTGCACCAAAGAGCAGGGGGAAGTAGATGAGAAAATAGTACGTGTATACGTATGCGCCTACCTCGCCTGCTGCTGCTGGCGATGCTTCGTTGAGTGCAATCAGCTGATCGCGATACAGGAGAAGATTCCGAAGTGCACCGCTCAGCTACTGCCGCAAGTGCCACTGCTCTCCGCACGGCCACACGGAACCTAGCACTACTTCCCTCTCGACGACGGCTACCTCTTGGCCGGTCGTTGCTGTTGTCTTTGCTGTTTCGAAACTCTGCACAGCTTCTTCGCGAGATTCCTGTGTAATGCACCGCTTCCCATGTCTCGTTCAATTATACGCGTACAAGAGCTTTGCAGCGAGCGTTACACACACGTGTTGAACACCTTTTTCTCTCTCTCTCTCTCTCTCTCTCTCTTGAACTGTTGTTTTTCTTTTCTCTCCTTGTATCTCTCCTCGTTGCTTCACCACTTGTACCTCTCGAATCTCTCTCATCGACTCTTATAACGCGATACTTGATTCGTTGGCGATGCGAGAATACATTGTACACACACTGCACTTCAGAGCGTGTGTTTCTCCTTTTTTTTCTCCTCTATACTGTCCTCGTCGTTCTCTCTCTCGCTCTCCGACGCACTTTCTCTGATTTTTAATGTACATCGATGATATGTGCGCCAGCAATTATAGGGTGTAACCGGTGCTTGCATACGAAGCCCGAATTCTCTCGAGAACCTTTAAGCCACGGGAACGTGTATTTTCTTATGCTAATTGAAAAGCACTTTTGGACGATTTGAAACAAGGGAGAGGTAGGCGATGCTATTTGTGGCACGACCACCAGAGAGACACGTTCTATTGGTCCCCTGTACTAAACCGTAAGGGGCTCGTCCTCTGACTTTTTCTCCATCGTATGTCTTGATATCTTCTGGACTACTATTTTTCTTGTGTCTTCCTTGAGGTAGGTACTTATATCAGCACCAGGCTGCTCGAATTATTATTTCACTCGGCTATCTACTAAATATATACAGCACTACATGGCCGCGACAATATATATATAAGCTCACACAGTGCACGACACACAAGAAGCCCGGCCTCCGAGTGTATAATCTGTATATAAACCGTGTCGCAACTCGCAACTCTCACATCAGTGGAGCACTGATGTGATCACGATGATGTCGGCGGCAGGAGAGAGCGAGGGGAGTCGAGACTGTTAACAGAGGGAGGGGACATCGACGCGTCTTGGTGCGGAACGAGAATGAACTTTTAAATTCCCCATGATATTTGTCTGTGCGCAAGAGAGAGAGAGAGAGAGTGTGAGAGAGAAAGAGAGATGGAGGGAGTCACAGCTCGTTGTCCCTTTAAAAATGCGCGTTCAGCGCGCATATAGATCGCGAGGTGCAGCAACAGTCAACACATGGATGACGCGTGCCAACGCCAAGCGTGTCGACCGTCGAGCCTCCCTCCTTGCCGTCCACTGCGGGTGCGCTGCCTGGTGTTTATGTTTTTATTGTTTTTCAATATGAGGGCATTGAGGGCTGAGGAGTGTGTATATGCATATATGTGCCCCGTCGCTGCTGCTCCATTTTACAGAACTGTATTATGACAAATTTTATGCAACCTGAGACGAATGCTAGTCGATTAAAAATCGTATTAACTTTTAATAAGCGTAGGCCTTGGTGAAGATTTCGGGTTTGAATTGAGAACGAGAAAAGGTTATTGTATTACCTCATTCTCGTTTCATATATTATATGTAACTAATAATTTAACCAAATTTTTATTGAACCGAGAAGAAAATTTGTTTTATTCAATTCCTTCAAGTATAATAATGATGATACGTACCAATAAAAGTACTAAGGTACCGTATTGCGATAAAAAAATAAAACTGATTTGATAAAGTTATTGAATTGACCATAAACAAATTCTGTTTGACCAAATTATAGATGTTCATCTCAAAATAGATCATTTCGTTTTCACTTTAATAATATTTAAGCCCGAATTTACATTTTTCTTCTCAAATTCCATTGCGGATCTTTTTATGTAATAAGTCTATATAGTAGCGTTGTAGAAAAACTCTTGGTCTATGAGTCGATTTAAAAAAAGCTGCAACACACTTTCATTTCAAAAACTAGATGTACCCAATTTGAAAAAAGTATTGCTAGATAAATACGATTCTGATAAAATGAATTTTTAATATGAAATCTTTAAAACGGTGTTGACATCTTCACTAAATAGGAATCGAGATTATAGTTAAACAAAATTCCACTCGGGAATCGAGATATTATTACTACAACAAAATATACTGCCAATGTATATAACAATCGACCTATAAAACGCGCATTATGTTTTTAGTTTTAATTTATGCCTTTTTAGCTCCAGGCAATAATTTATGCCGATATATCGTGGTTCGAAAAAAAACTCATGTTCTGAAATTGTTATAGGTTAAGTATACACTGCTATAACAACGAATATAGACGCGTCTATATTCGTTGGCTATAATGAAAAATAGAATAGATGGGTAGATCAAAAATGGGAAGTTCGCAAATTATCAAATTTGTGAACTTCGAAATTTCAGCTTCATAAAATTAAAGATTGAAAATCAAACTTCCTAATGAAATTATAATTGAAGTACAAGATTTCGGCTAATGAATATCGAAAAACCCTAATAGGGGCACATATCATCGATTATGTGGAAAAGGATTCCAGTAACTTACAAACACATTTCCCTTTCAAATTTAATTTAAATAACAATTGCATAAAATTTTTTTATGAAACAGCAATTTTAAATCATTGCTATATCTTTGAGTACGAATTATTTCTCACAAAAGAAAAAATGTGTTCATGAGATAGAATCTTTATAAATATTATGTTTCCCATAGTTTATAAAGTTTTATCTTCATTGGCTTTTCCGACAAAAGTGCGTAACTTTCACCAACGATAAGAAGTTTCAAGCTCAAAAAAATGACAATTCACATAAAGCTGCTGGTTAAAGATTGCTCAGTCGAATTAAAAGGTACTACTTATCTTGATTTTGTGCGTAATCTTTGTCTAGGAAGTTTTCATAAAAAGTTACAGTTGCAAGAGTTAAATTAAATTAATTTAATTAGTTAGTATATACTCGGTTACAAAGTGATTGTGCCTCTAGTAGAAAAGTTGAAAAAATTAAAAAAATCTAATAAGCATAGATTTCGTATGATTCTAGTACAAAGTTACCCATAATGAGTTTTTTCGATTCTTTTAAATGTTCAATATTTCAGCAAGAGGTACATCCTCGTAAGTACTGTGCCTCTGCTTAAACTGATTTATCTTTTTACAATCCAAACTTTTTATTACCCATAATAAGAGCAAAATTAATGATTCCACTCTAAGGAAGCAGTATTTAGCCTTATCTTAATTTTTATTAATAATTTTTTATTTTTGTCAGATAATGAACAGAATTGAACGTTTTAAATATTTACGTCAGCCTTTCAAAAAATAGTAATTTTATTAAAAAGTACCTATTTTAAAAAGCTAAATTGGTTCTATATACAATGTTCAAGTTGACACATTTTATTGCTTAAAAATTCAAATTTATGAAAATTTAAAGAAACAGCATTTAACAAATTTTAAACTATTTAAATATTTTAACAGTTAATTGACACGAAAATATTTTCAGGAGAGAAATAATTTTTCAGTTAAATTCGACTGATTAATAAAAAGAGATTTCAGTGTGTAGGAGCTTGATTTTAATGAAACTTTTTCGACAGGATTATTTCATCATTAAACCAAATCAGATGCACGGGTTTTTCCCCGTAGGCCATCATGTAAGTAGAAGTACTAAAGTTCCTAAAATTTACTGTTTTTTATAATTTTAATACAATTTTAATTATTTTCCAGTATAATAATTACATGCATACAATTTTAAATATATACAATCTTCAACGTATAACTCATTTCTATTTTACCTAAAATCCCCGGCGCCTGTTCGAGAATGTTGTATTTTCTCGCTATACTCGGGAGGGCAATTTTTACAAGTTCTGGACTGTCCAAGTTCTTTCCTTCGTAGTGGCGTAATCTACTATTTCAGATTCATGAAATAATTGAGAAAATAGTGTACAAGATCGATATGGTAGTAAAGTCACAAAAATGTTGAAAAAGTGATTGAGCCAATTAAAAAAAAAAGCCGGCAAGAAACTATGCTGGGTGATCGTCATGAAGAACAACCCTATTCCCAATATATCATTAAGAAGTTTCATTTTATAAATTTCGGTTACTTATACATTTATTAAGTTTTTCTAATACATTTTTCGATAAATAGTATAAGCGCGATCAAAAATATCGTTAAAACACTTTTGTGAAACCTTATGAAATTAAAACATTCATCTACATAAAATAGTTTCGAAATACTGTTGATAAGTACATTGTCCAATTTTAATTTACAAAAATAAAGTATGCATTCAAGTAATATTTGCAATATTGTATCGACTTTTTTCGTGAAAAAATCTTATATTTATAATTTTAGAAAAATTGACATAAATTAATCTCTATAAATCTCATGAAATGAACTTAGTATTGCGGAGGTAAAGGTTTCTTTTCATTATCTGTAAAGTTTGTTTCATAAAGTTTCGACTATTTTAGTGTTATACCCCCTTCTCCCTTAAAAATTTACAGAAAATAAAAAGCTATAAAAAACTATTTTTTTTCGTTAGTTAATTTTTCTAAAAAGTTTTTCCTGAATTAACATTGACTTGTCGTACGAAAACTGGATAGATAAATAATACTGATTTATTAAATTCGAAAGTTCAATATTTTCTCCATTAC
>UELU01012130.1:0-12382 GCA_900490025.1 Megastigmus dorsalis
CACTACTAGTTCGGATATTCCATATTCTATAACCTTCGTAGAAGAGTACATCTTGGTTTATACTTCGTTCGGAGAATCTGAGTTGAATTTTCAAAATATGCAGCAGAATCCTTTTTAATGAGGTTAATTATAAATTAATTAATTATTATTCCACTTTTGAAAAAATAATTATGTCGGTTCGTACTCTACTTGGTTTTCGAGAAAACAAAATAATGGAATGCTGAAAATATTCATCTACCGCCATCTATTATCCTCCATCTCAATTTTGTTGGCAATATCAACAAATTGACAAAACAACACTCCGTATAGTCGGTATTCTCCGTAACCTTAAATGCAGTGCAAAAAACACTTTTTTTCGAGATCATCGGAGATCGGAGTGAAGTTACCGCACTCCACTCGCCGATCGGTAACATGACGACGACGAACCCAACTAGAACGGTCATCTTAGACTCGTAATTTCGGCAACGACGATGAATAATGCATATTTCTAATATTTATTACGAAAGGATAAAAATATTATCGCTAACCAAAAACGACTATTTCAACTTATTTTTATCCCGTCTACAAGAATATGGCAGAAATATTCGAAAAAAACATTTATTTCGAAAAATAAATTTTTTATCTTTTGAACCAAAAATTATACATTAATTCTGGCTATACCATTGAGTTCTTATCGCAACTTAATGTCGAATGAGACATGCTGCACTTTTAATTTTCTATCCAGTTACGAATAAACTTAAGTCAAACGCGGTGCGTGCTAAGTGTGTCACGCGGTATATACGCGGCGAGTACAGTGTAAGTGAGAGAGCCCCACTGTGACTACGCCTAGCAACGGTTGCTAAGGTAGTAAACTCGTGGGGATAGCGCGTACTCTGTGCTGGCGTATATACTCGGTCTCTCTCTTTCG
Organism: Megastigmus dorsalis; assembly: GCA_900490025.1. Classification (NCBI taxonomy): domain Eukaryota; kingdom Metazoa; phylum Arthropoda; class Insecta; order Hymenoptera; family Megastigmidae; genus Megastigmus; species Megastigmus dorsalis. The sequence goes on from UELU01012130.1 coordinate 908, forward strand.
TGCGCGATATATTATACTATCAAATTACCATTCTATTTGTTTAGTTTAATTCTAACCGCTTTTAACTGCAATGAATGCAAGTGCATCGTTGCAAAGCAGTGCGGGTCCTTCCTGCAGGCCTCCCTGTGGTGGCCGGGCTCGCCGCACTTGTACCAGTGGGCAGACCGGTCCGCTCCTTTACACACCCTGCTGAGGTGCCCGTACCCAAGGCAGATGCCAGCCACCGCTTTTTCTTAATTAGCCGCGAAGGCTCATCGGTCGAAGTTCCTTGCCAGCCGGAGCAGCATATCGCCCCTCTCTGTCTGCTGTAGCCAGGGGCTCCTCTCTCCTCTGCCCGTCCTTTGTCGGCTTTTTTGCGTTGCGTCTGGCCGCTTCTCCATCTTCTTTCTTCTCTTCCGGGCTGCTTCATGGGCCCCTTGCCCTCTTCGACTTCTGCGCAGCCAGGACAGCATCCCGTAGGAACTGTCCCTGAATACGGCCGCGAATCATCTTTCTGGCATCACTAGCCTCCGCCGTGGTTATCAGTCCTTCTTGGTAGCCCTTCTCCAGGCGTTCCGCCTTTTCATGTTTTTTCTTTATGAGCTTCACCCAGTCGTTCATGCTCTTTAAACCCTCCTTTATTGGTCTAGCGACGTTCTTCTGCACGTCGCAGGCTTCCAGCATCTTCCGTATCTCCTGTTCAGCTCGTAGGAACAACTCCGCTTCGCACTTGTCCCGCTGACAGTTCGAGACCTAGAGGTCCCTGCTCTTTCCATCCTGGGCACTTGCAAAGTGCTCATCTCAACCGTTTTGTTTTTTAATTATTCTTCTTCCATCTTGTTCCCACGAGTAGCTAGGGAAATGAAGGTCCACCCCCGCAGAGCCTCGCTAGTATCCCAGAGACACCGTTCCCGGCACCACTCCCCTGGTACACGCAGCCCTGGGCACGGTTGTTAACACCTTGGCTTGGGGCCTGTATCCTAGACGTGGAGCCCATTACGGGGGTACCACCATCCGGGCCAGATGGTCCCCGGTTTTTTCGCTAGGTTCTGCTCCTAGTGCTAGAGCCTCTCGTTAGCCGTCTCTGTTACAGCGTTGCTGCATGAGCATTGAGGCGACAGAGAGCGTTGCCCGGTGAGTGCGTACTAAGCGGACGTCAGAGGTTGGACTTTACCCTGAGAAGTGTGACCACAATGGCCATCCCTAGCCGAGTGGGCTCACCGAATGAGCGAGTACTACAACAGTTCGCATTACGCATTTGTATATCTACATATAGCGTCTGAATTCTGATCCTCTACTCTCTCACGGATCCTCCTACCATCAATATAGTGTAACCAACTTAATCCTCATGTTTCGTGGGTATTTCTCCTCTCGCGACGTTGAGAATATTTATCGAAATTTTGACGTGTTTGTATATATATAGCGGCTGAATTCTGACCCTCTTTTTGTATGTATTTGTGTATCTATATACATGGAATAGACTTGTATCGGGAAAATTTGTACATATTTGTATATCTATATATAGCATCTGAATCCCTCGATAAATTGTCGTTAAACTCTGAATTTAAAAAAAGAAAACTAAGGCATCGCGAAAGGATAACAGAGTCCAAATCATAGTCTGACTTACTAACGTACCTTGCGAGGTGAAGAAGTAGCAGCGCAACACAGCAGGAGCAACTATACAAGAGTTGTCTCTCACCAGCTACACCGCTGCGCGCGTGCCACCTCTCAGCACGCATAGTCGCCTGGTAGGTGGGCCGAAGATGGTCGGAATTGGACCTCTCACGGATCCCCTACCATCAATATAGTGTAACTAACTTAATTAATCCTCATGTTTCGTGGGTATTTCCCCTCTCGCGACATTTTGAGAAAATATTATCGAAATTTTGACATGTTTGTATATCTATATTGGGAAAATTTGTACATATTTGTATGCAACTGTAAGAGAGTAAGAGAGCAAATTTTAAAAAAATGAGTGGCAACATGTTATTTTGGAATAGAGAGTTGTCTCTCACGAGCTACACCGCTGCGCGCGTGCCACCTTCTCAGCGCACATAGTCACCTGGTAAGCGGGCCGAAGATGGTCGGCATTTGGACCTCTCTTGTCTTTCGCTGGCGCATGTGCAATTGAAAAATACTTAACAAAATATACTATAGAGTGCGTGAGAAGAACAGCACATACTATAGAGGGCGTGAGAAAACCGATAATTTTCTTAGTGATGAAACGGGACTAAAAAAAGTTTTAACGGCTTTTTCTTTGCACTCAGTGGATAGATTTTCATGATTCTTTTTGTAAATAATTGCATTTTACAATATCTTTCATGTGATATGCACATCTTTTAGGTATAGCCGTTCAATTGAAAGATATGAGATACGTGATTTTGTAAATGGCAAATTAGAAGTATATAGTCACACGGTCGCGAGCCCAGCAGACGCTATACTTGTCTATTGAAATAGTTTTAAACAATGACGATGCAGTGCATAATCCCAGAATTTTTAAATTCTCTTGGTTCAGCAGGTTTCCCTTCGCACCAACTTTGCCTCAAAATAGGAGCTCCTATTATTCTATTCAGAAATCCTTATCCCCCTAATTTATGCAACGGTACCAGCTTACAAATCAAGATTATGCGAAATAATATTATAGAAACTACGTTTCTCACAGGCCCTGCTTTTATTATATATTTATATATATATTATATATTTTATAGTGATATAGCACTAATTCCTCGCATCCATATGATCCCTACTGACTTAACCTTTAAATTCAAACCAATGCATTTTCCTGTCAAACTTTTCGCTATTACAATTAACGATTCACAGGGTCAAACGTTTAAATACGTAGGAATTGATTTACGATCAGATTGTTTTTCCCATGGTCAATTATATGTGGGTCTCTCAAGGACTGGTAATTCTAAAAATCAGTTTATTTTATTACCAGAAAATAAAAACGTAACAAAGAATGTCCTATACTCAGAAATTTTATAGATCTATCATTAAAAAAAAATTTTAAACAATTATTATATTACATCTATACGTTGGAGCGCGGGCGAAGCCACGACGGGGGATGCTAGTTATAGATAAATGGAATTAAAAACTCCAAAAATATGCGTTTTATATAAAATGAAATTTGTTACTCGCAGTTTTTTTTTAAACTTAAGGCTTTAATTTTATTAGCATTAATCTTAGACCTTCATAAATTTTATGAATGGTAAATGGGTACTATGCGAATGGAATTTACCCATTCAAAAGTATGTGCAATTTTTAGTAACAGAGTGGTGTACTACAGAAAGTATGTCACTACATTTTAAGAGTTATGACAATTCAAGCGCATAATAGATATTTTTTTATTCAGCCTCAATCAAATCTTAAAAACAAAAATATTTCGGACTTCTGTATTAAAAAACGAGGAATTTGGTGTATCATACAAGTATGTCTTGTTAAGAGTATTAACAAAATATGATTTGATTTGTGCATAACTAAGTGAAACTAAAAACAAAATATAACGTTTTATGTGGACACATAACCGAAAAGAACAAAAATTGTTAAAAATTTTTGTAACTTATAGCAAATGGTGTACTGAAGTTGACATTAAGTTGCTAAATTCAAATTTTGTTTTTACATGTTACCTATTAAAATATTGTATATTTATATTGCCGGGAATGATACCAAATAATAATAAACGTAACACTTGCATAGCAAGAGAGGTTTATTCAACAACTACATAAACAAAATTTTAAAATATAATTTATTTGTGAATAAATCAATAATAGTGTTTTATTGCTTTAATAAAAATACTGCCCCAATTTTCATATATGTATATATATATATAATATATACAAAACTAATAAATTTTTTAATGACAACAAATTTTTTTTGAGAACCTCTTTAATTTCATATTTTATATTTCATAAATAATAAAAATGAACTTTTAAAAGTTATGTGTCATTGCTAAAAAAATTCGGATCTAAATGGTTAATTTCGAGAAAAAAATTTTTTATGAAGTAATGCTTATGTCACTTATGATAACTGTGACGAGAGATTCTTTCCCTCTTTGTGGATTCTAGTTCGTCTGACTTTCCGGTAACTTAATTCAGAAAGGAATTTGTGAAGTTGGGGAAATGAAGTGACACGAAGACTGTAGAACTTTGTAAATTGTTGTTTAAATGTTCGTTGTACGTCGAATTTTCAAACTTTCTCCGTTTTCTTGGATCATTAGAGATTTCGCCATTTTTTATCCGATTTTTTAGAGCATAGCATTTTTCAAAAACGTCCATAACAAAATTTGCAGATCAGCGTGTCATAGGATTTTCTTTTACAATTTGCCTCAATATGACCTCATTCATGACAATATTCGCAGGCTTTTGTTGTCTTTGCGGCTCGGATCCCGACGTTCTCGTGTTCTTATTGGGCGACTAGTCGTGCCATTATTCGGTCCACAATGTCGGCAAGAGCATCCTCTTTACTCCAATCGGACGTACTGGTTTTTTATAGAGCCGACTGCAGATATTTCACTTGTGCTGTGCTTGGAGTAGCTTGGTTTGGAATTATCGGACCAGGTAATGGCCATGGAGTGATTCCGAGTGTTCCGTACGTGTTATGGAAGTTAATCGGATAATCGGAATATGTTCGCATTTGATTTATAGTGTCGCATGGCGCGAGATTAAAATTCTGTGTTGCCGCTTGGGCATAGCGCTGAGCGTCCGTAGGATTATTACGCGATGGACCAGCACTCCGTGTGGCGACTTGTCATAAGAATATCATTCACTTAAGTCATGAAATTCAGCTAAAATGCGAGGTCAATTTTAAAAGAATAATCCCCGGAGCGAAAAGGTTAATCTTTCCGGCCGCGAAGGATAGAATTTTTTCATCCTGACTTTCCCCTCTGAGGACCATTTCCGCGGCTATTAGGGCTGTCAACTTTTCTGTATCAGGAGATACATACTTCCCTTGGTCGATTCTGCGATAGTTGCGAAATTTCCGAACTTCTTCATCTCTGAATCGATTTTACTCAGATCTCCGGTGGATCTACTACTCACTCTCTTTTTTGACCACGGGAAAAGTCTGGAATTAATTCTCGAGTTGAGAATTGTCTGTTTATTGTGTATACATTTTTTTGTGTATGTTCAGCCTCGAATCCGCTCGTATGGTCTTTTGTCTGAAGTTTTGGAATAGCCAGAACTTGCTTAGACTGGCTAGATCTAAAGATCAGCCTCGAATCCGCTCATTAGCGATTTCAAAATTTTCAGACTTTTCAAGACTTCTATAGTAAAGGAAAAGAAATGTTTGTCTGTTTATTGTATGTATTTTTTGTGTTAGTTCGAAGCTTTGAAATCCGCTCATATGGTCTTTTGTCCGAAGGTTTGAAATAGCCAGGGCTTGCCTAGACTGGCTAGATCTGGAAATTTCTTCTCACTGTCCAACGGTGTGGAATCAATCTCCTAAACATCAGCCTCGAATCCGTTCATTAACGAGTTCAAAACTTTCAGACTTTTCAAGCTTCTAGTTGTATGAAAAGAAAAAATGTTGTGTTTTCTGTATATGTGTGTATATTGTTTTTGAATGTATTCATTTTACCGCGACAAGATGGATTGGAGAACGGAACGAGCGCAATTAAAACTTCGACAATTTTGCGTGAATCGTGTAATGGAAATGACTTTAAAATATGTTTTAATTCACGAGGGAGGGGAATATAGAATCCCCGAAAAATATAAAAATGTACTTACATGCACAGAGTTACGAAGATGATGATGATCTTGCAGAGTTGTGTCATCCTTCCTTCCCATGATTTTTTGTTTCAAAAAATTTTCGAATTTGTACCCACGTCCCTCACTGACGAATCCCCACACTAAACACCAAAAATGTCACATATGAGAACTGTGACGAGAGATTCTTTCTGTCTGTGTGGATTCTATTTCGTCCGACTTTTCGGTAACTTAATCCGGAAAGGAATTCGTGAGGGCGGGTAAATGAAGTGACCGCGAAGACTGGGGAACTTTGTACTGAGTGTATTCAATGTACGATAGATATATCTAGTGGTTCTAACTGCGTTGCCCGACGATCGGTCAGTCATTCCTCGTTCAGATGTTGCGTCGTTCTCCTCGATGCGTCCCGATGGGGCTGCTTTTAATATGATTCGTTAGAGGTGGTGGAAATGGTAAAAATCGCTTCGTGTGATTTTTGTGGAGTCGGAAATTTGATTGTGGCTGGGTATAAAAATGCTGCGTCTGCTGACGCTTGCATTTTATGGCATGGTCAGCTGCGAGTTGCGATTCTTTGGAATGCGGCAATGTATGCGACAGCTAGGTGTCCTATGTAACACTTATAACTTGTTTAGCACTTTTTAAAAATTAATTTCGCGGCTTCTATATTTATTGTAAAAGTAATGGTAGTATACACAATAAATTCCAGAAGTGGGCTCAAAGAGTTTGCAAACATTTTTTTTTCGATTGGACGATTCGAACCGCCACCTGCGCATTATACCGATCACTTAAAAATGCATGCGACGTTCTTTTAGAAAACATTTTTCGCTCTGTCTTGTGCCGCGCGTCGCGACAGGTCTTCCAGGTGGAGAAGAACCTCGCCTCTTGTGTTCACGAAGCGCTGTGTGCAAGTATCCGTCGAGTGTGTCCAGCGTAAGCAGTGAAATCTGCAGATCCTACCTGGGCTAAAAAAAATATATATAAACTGTGAGAAAAGATGTCTTGTATTAAATGATCGGTGTATTTACAAAACCATTATTGAATATCATATAACGGGCAACAGATTTTCAAGGAGCTAGCCGTTGGAGAATAGTAGTAGATCCCTGTAATGGCGGCAAGGAGTTGTCATTAGGATCTGATGCCGAGTCGAGGCCAGTGCGGTAATGGCCCAGTGGTTAGGGCGCTTGCCTAGTACTCTCGGCGTCGGGGGTTCGACTACCGAGCACTGCGCATTTTTATTCTCCTAAATCCTAAATCCTACCCCGTTACAATCACTTATATTAAATACGAATATTAAACTCTAGTTCTTAACTGTTAACGTACGTTTGGATTTAATATTAATCCATTGTGCTGTTGTTATAAGTGATATAAGAATACCTGATAGTTAATGAATATGTATTAAAACATATTTCCAAAATTTAAAGTTAAATAAAATATTAAATGTATTGAGAGAGAAAGAGAGTGAGAGAGAGAAAGATTTCCTTTTCTATAACCTTTCACCAAATTACAAAATTCGTACCACACTTAATATTTTACCGAGAGCTACCTCGTGAGCTCTTTTCCGTTTTCTTATTAGCACTGTTACCTTTCTGAACTCGTTACGCGTTATTTCCCGCTTGATCCCGTACCCGTGATCTTCCCGTTTGTTACTTCCCGAACTTGTTACTCTCTCGGTTGTGGCTGGTCTAATTCTAGAGCCGCCTTGTGCGCACTCCTTCACGACTTACTTACTCCATCGTTCTTGAGTTCACACTCTAACTGTAACTGTAACTCTAACTGACCAAACTGCGTTCTGAGATACAGCATATCACCTTTGGGTCCTCCCCCGTTTCCCTCTCTTCCTATTTCGAACAGTTTGCGTTTTCCAAACTTTACGCAGATCTGGTGAAAACAACATCATTAGCTAAGTATAGGCAATAATGTGTTCCCAACAGACGCTCTGAGTTTTCCTAATCTCTAGACATTCAATTATTTTATTACGGTCGCCTATGCTGTATGGCGCAATCGCTTTTCTACCTGTACTATTATTTGCATATGTCTGAGGAACGCAATCTGTCCTAATGTCTGGTTTTTCCCATATTGAGCGCCCAAACACGTGCGAGTTCTTATTCTAATGGGAAAAGCGGCGGATTGTTTTTGTCTGAAAATATTCCCTCGCTTTAGTTTTAATGACGGTTATATCTATCTTTACTTGAACGGTGCGCAGGCCGTCACACCCCTCGCCTAAAATGGTTGCTACGAGAAAAGAAATTGACGAGTAGCAATCATACGCTCTTATTGCTAGATGAACTTAATTCTAATACGCTTAATATTACGCTACATAACTTCGCTACATAAAAATTGAAATATTCGTTTTATCTTGCATATCTTCCTGGTTCTTCCATTATATATGAGTCAAAAATGAAATCTTCACTCTCCTTGCTTATTGATTGGATACTGGTTGTGGACTGTATTACTATTGTTAGATACCTGTTCATGTATTCGCATTTTAAGTATCTTCTGTCTTATAGTTACCTTAAAGAAGGATGCCCATATGTGTGGGAACCTCAGGGAACGTAAAATTCATATCATAGCATTTAGTTATTATCTTGATTATTCATTTGCAAGAGGAAATTTTTCAGGGAAACGCAGGGAAAAATAGTTGTGAGCCTATAAAATTTCGTAATTAGCATTGGAAATATATCTATATATATCAATTTTCAATAGATATAGATATATTTACAATGTTTTTCGTGGGCATCCTCCTTTAATTAAATAATCTTTTTTTTTGATTCATATATGTAAACGTTAAAGAAAGCTAACAATATTCTTATACTTCTCATTAATTTATTAATATAATATTATTAGCAAATTTGGAATATGTTTTTCATCTAATCACGAATTAAGTCTTGAATGATATATATTTTTTATTAAGCTTTAATTTCTTTTGCTTCTTACCAGTTTCATGACCTCTACGCAAAGTTGCTAGTATCATAGTGTATAGTTCTTTCCTACTGATCCAAGCACCAGAACTATCTTTTAATTCTAAAAGCTAAGACGTTCTCATTCTCTTTACCTCATTTTTAGCAACATTGCTTAATGAATCTGCACCATAATAATGGTGATTTTATGGTCAGTCTCAAGAGACTTTCATATACATATAGGTTCTTCTTTGCTATGATCTTTATAACTTAAGATCAGTGGTATTGCGTTGATAACCAGGAAATTAATCTTTATAAGCTTTCCGTTTTCGATGCGTAAGTGCAAACTAAATATTTCAAAACATAAATAGTTCTAGTCAGCAAGACGATTCTGTACTTTTAATACTAATCCATTTCAATTCACAAATCGTAATCAGATTTAAAAATACTCCCAAGTTTTCAAAATTCTAATTTTTCATACTTTGTTACTAAACCTTGTCAATACTGGAAACAAATTGTTAGATTTCTTTTACATTCGCTGAACTAACTATGTCCGTACTATCGTATTTAAAAAACAAAATCGCTTCTCTTAATATAACTTAAAATTTTAATCAAAATATTCTGCATAATTAAAACGCAAATTAATTCTATCTTACCATTTATACAAATATTTATTCTATAATACAGAAGCTACTAAAAAAAATTTTATTTATTATTTAATGGTTAAATAACGCTCATAAATTTTTATCATAAACGCCATGCTATTTCTATTCCTTGTCAACTTTATTAAAAATTATATTAACATAATTTTTTTCATTGTTTCCCTTTTTCTATTCGATCGCATAATATTACTATTCTATAAAAATATCGCTTGCAGTGTAAAGTACATTAAAAATAATCGGACAATCATAACTAAGCTCTACCTAAATTTATAACGCATACATACATTTACAACAATTCTGATTCATTTCATTTATTTTAAATTTCATTCTGGTCGCGGGTCCATCTATATAACCTATAAACTTATTCTTAAAGCGCGGTAGTGTTCTACAAACAAAATAATTCTCTCATGAGTATATCTAATTTATCTTAAATAAATCTTATATCCTTGAACTTTTTTTTATTTTTATTATTTTTGTATTTTTATTATTCTTTTATTATTATTTCTTATCTTAATCTTCTAACTTATAATTGAAAATTAAAATCGTATAATATTGTTTATCATCTTAATTCAAAAAATAAAATCAGTATTCTTAATCATAAACCTATAGCTATCTACTTCTAGCTTTGTACATACATCTCCGAGGTACATTAGTTTACAATTTTCCGGCATAATATTCAACACCGGTTTTAATTGCGCATTAAAGACATTCATTAAACAATTTTGCAATTTATACGTCAATATCAATAACTGTAAGATATGTGAGTTTATTACGTCTTCAAATAATAATACTTCCTTATACTCAATAGTTGTTTTAATTAAGTCATTGTGGTCCATTTTATTAACCGTTCGGTCATTTACGCGACAATTAAAATTTGAGAAAATGTTAGTCCTCAAAATTGATTCATTATTAAATTTATTGCTCAAAGTGAAACCGAAATATTTCAATGCCTGCTTTGCCAGACCACTTGACTTTAAAAGATGATCAAATGCTAAATTTTTCAGACTCGACTGCGAGGTGTATTCGTGCTCGCAATGACTAATAACATTATTTAATTCCCGCTCATGGATTGCTGGTGATTCTATACTGGTAAAAACTTCTGTTCCATCCGAATTAATGCTTTCCATGGGGCTACTATTTTTAACCACTAACACAGAGTTCTCGTTTGCATCATTATTTAAAATTTTATGACCCTCAATTTGTTCGTTTGAATCATCATTCTTCGTATCCACCCTCATATAGCCCTCCATACTACTCTCCATATTAAGATCTGCATTACTGCATTCGGCTCTATGTTATATTCAAAGTTGCAAAAGTTACTATAATCGGTATCATTTTCTATATGATTTACTGTATTTGACTCTTCGTTAGCTTTAATTTTGTTAAAAGTTATTAAAAGATGAATGTGATAAAGTGAATCTATTGTAATCTAAACTGTTTCGAATTTCCTTTCTTCTTGATATTTCATTTTCAATTTTAATAGCTATCAGTCTGGTTTCTAAAAAATCTTTATATTCCAAGTCCATATAAATTTCTGGCTTTAATCCTGCTATAAAACAACTTATCAAGGTTTCTTCCATAAAATTTTTAAAATCTTCATTTACCTTATTTTCGCAAAGAGCGATTTTATAGATTTGGTTTCTAATGTTTTGTAATCTTGTGGAATAAGTTAAAACCCTTTCGTTATCACTTTGGTAACAGTCAATCAATTTTCCGATTAATTTTGGGATTGTTTCGGGTTTCCTAAATGTGGAATATAGACAAATTTTAAAATCTTTATAACATGCAATTTTGTTAAGTCTTATAATTTTGAGCGCTTCCCCTTTTAATTTTCTTCGCAAAAGTTTACAAATACTTGTTCTAATCTAATCCCTTTATAAATAATCCGCGAGCGTCATCGTGATACGAAATGCGCACGCGTCCTTTTAACATATAGCTATAATAGTCTGCAGTGAATGCGGTGACTTAATTGGACAGAGTTGGACAAAGCGCGTTGGCGCAAAGAGAAATTAAGTTGTAAGAGAGAGAAAGAGAATGAAAACGCGGAAACACGTGGCGTGAAGTTGGTTGGTTATCGTGATTTATCATGACAGTGTTGTGTCAACCACATGACGAGTAACAGTTGTGATCAGGTATGTGCTTATTTCATTTATAATTTGTATTATATATATTATATAATATGTATTGTATAATACAATATAATATCTATGTATTGATGAATACAGTATACAATAT
>UELU01012156.1:0-10091 GCA_900490025.1 Megastigmus dorsalis
CAAGGTTTCATGCAATATCTCGCATTCTTATATTTTGAATCTTGCTTGTTAGATTCCGTAAAACTCAACGGAAGCTTGCATAAATGCTTGCAATGCAAGCTTACAGAAAGTTTTCTTTTCCTTGCGAAAAGGTGAAGGGATCCTTCCAATGTAATATTTCATGAAACTTTCGCTGGAAAGCTTATTGGGGAGTAATATTACATGGAAAATTTCCTGGAATGATTCAGGAAGCTATTATGGAAGCTTCATGTTCACTTGACATATCTTTCGAACGTTCAAACTTTCAAAAAGCTTACTGCAACCTTTCTTAATTGCTTTCATGAAACATTGCAGTATGACTTTTAGAAACCTTTTATGTAAGGTTTTCGCAAGCTTTCTGCAAGGTTTCATGGAAAGTTTCGCGTTCGCATATTTTGAATCTTACTTACTATAGTCCCTAAAGCTGACGGGAAGCTTACGTGAATGCTTGCATTGGAAGGTTGTCGAAAGATATCAGTTCAACTTAAGGTAAGCGTTTTGAAATATATTTCAGAAATTTTCAAATAATGCTTAGTAAATTTCCGTGAAAGATTGTGGTAATATTTCATGGAATATTTTTCTGGAAGGATTCTGAAAGTTATTATAGAAGCTTCGCGTTAGCTTGAAATTTGATTTAAGAGTTCAAGCTTACATAAAGTTTACTGCAACCTTTCTTAATTGCTTTCTTGGAAGATTGCAGTATGGCTTTTAGAAGCAATTCATGTAAGGTTCCCACAAGCTTTCTGCAAGGTTTCATGGAAAGTTTCGCGATCTTCCATCTGGAATTTTACGCGCTAAATTCCGTTAAGCTTACGGGAAGCTTACGTGAAAGCTTTCATTTGAAGGTTGAGGAAAGACTTCATGGCAAAATTAAGGCAGAGATTGTATGTAGATGTAGATTAGTAAGAGATTGCCAGTGAGGTACGGCGAACCCGTGCCAGTCCAATTGTGCCGTGAGTTAGCGGTGCCACGCGGATGTGCATGGAATTATGCGCATCTAGCCTTCCCTCCCTCCGCTGCTCCATTTTACGAATCATGGTGCAGGAGGCAACATGCATGTACGGCGGCAGAGGAGAAATGACGAAATAAAACGCGCGGTAGGCCCAAGCGGCAAAAGGAGAATTGTCGCGCGTATCCTCCATCCACTCGGTTTAGATATTTACAGAAACCCGGCTTTTGAACTGATTTTTTTTATGAACCTTAAACATTAATGAGTAAATTCCAAAGTGCATTAATAGTTCATTTTTAACCGAATTATTTGACATAAAATTTTATTAAATGTTTTACTTCCCCAAATGTAATTACATTTGAAAGGTGTTTTAATTTCAACACTACTGTCATTTTAGATTAGACGGAACCTCGTGATTTTAATAAATTAAACATATATATATTATCATTAAAACACAATAACGCAGAGGGCCTTTATCTTTTATACTGTATTTTCAAAAATCAATATAATGTCAATAGTTTGAAAAAACTTATCATTTATGTAATTAATTGTACATGACATTTATATCATTCAATTCCAAAGGCAAAAAATTAAAATAATTGCTAGTAGCTTATAGACTGGTAGACATATGTTACTTCTTGGTTTTATGACGTAAATGATTGGGTTGGCGTAGTGGATTAGCGCCTTGCCTGGTAATTTTGGTTACCGAGGTTCGAATCCCCTCTCGGAATCAGTTTTTTTTTTTAATAAATTTTACTATTTTTTTTAACGTTTTGCACGTTACTCTAATCGATCGTTTCTTCTAATTACTATATTTTTACTGTTTATGCTGTTTTATAAACAATTATAATAAAAAAAGCACTTTTATATGCATTTGTTAGAATATATATAGATTGTAATATAATACAAAAGTACTTTTTACAGTATATTTGTCATTCCTTTATAAAAAAGGAATAACTATATTGTTCATTGTCTTTATTTCAGTAGTTCAGTATTTTGAATAAAATACGTTTCCAATTGACATTAAATAAATATTTTTCTCATAAACTTTTAAAAAATTAATTCAACAGGCCTATATTATTTTTTGTATGATACCCCATGCGGGAAGTCCGATTTATCGGAAGCAGGGAAAAAGATATATGCGTTAAATTGAGTTTTTCACACGTTTTACCATAAAATGCTATTTGATGAATAAGCCAGAAATAGATTTTTATTATAGCTAAAATCACTGTACACATCGCACTAGTATCGAAATTTACTATTAAAATAATTTGCAGTATTGAAGTAAATTCCATTTTTTAAATAAAAATATTCACAACTAATATTGCAGTATGATAATTCATTATTTTTACCTGCATAATGATCTATGAAAATAGTTAATTTTATTTTGGCTTATTTTAATAAATCAAATCACGTACAACTTTGCATATGGGGAGGATTTGTAAATAGACATTTGTAATCGAAAAAATCACTTATTATTTCCTGAGATCGGGAATGTTATTAATCTCGGGAAAGTTATTATCTTAATTAATTATATTAATTTGTATTAAAAAATTCGCACCATACATGAACAATTTTTCCAGCATCAGCAATAAACGTGCCCTACACTTGCATTCGAAATGCTTAATTGTGTGTGCCTGTCTTTCTGCCTTATTAAAAGATATTTATCTTTTTATACTTTTCTCATTAAACTACAAATATTTAGTGTAGTTTACTTAAAACAATTAAATTATTAATGCAATTTCAAGTAAAACGCGAATATAAGGCGATGGCCGAAATTCACTTCTGCGATAAAGAATGCTACGGATTCCCGTATATACATGAGTTTAATGATTTTAATAATTTTTTATCTACCTTTCGAATAATAAAATAACTAAGAGGTGGACACCTCTTAGTTATTTTTTTTTAATGAAACAAGACACATAAGAAACTTGGCGAATTTTGCCATTTTTATTAGTGAAATCGTGGATCTGACTCATTCCGCGAAATTGCATATAAAACGTATATGAGTTTACGGATATTTCAATAACAATTCGAGTAAAAAATTGAAAAATGCTTAAAATCGTTAGGTTTTAATATTTGATTAAGTACTTTAAATATTGATAGTTTATTGAGAAAAGGTTGTAAATTTCGAAAAAAAAAATATTTTTTAATTGCAGTTTCCGTGGCCTCGTGCTCTCAGTTTGTCCCTGCCCGTGGCCCTAGCTCGGCCACCAATTTCACATAGGACACCGTTTCTGCAGCTATACCATCGGTTAATATCAATTCCGGAAGTCGAGACTTTTCTATCTTGTAGAGGAGGTCAAGACGAACAAATTAAGTTATCATAGACCTATTTCAAAGTGTGTGAAATTACCGTTAGGCAAGAAAAACTAAGAAAATTGTGCATTTGGAATGCGATTTCGTAGCTAGGGCACCGTTTCTGCAGCTGCACCATCGGTTAATATTACTTTCGGAAGTCGAGACTTTTCTATCTTGTAGAGGATGTAAAGACGAAGAGATCAAGCTATAATAAGCCCATTTAAAAATGTGTAAAATTACTGTTTTGTTAGAAAAACTAAGAAATTTGTGCATTTCGCGTTAAGAATTTCCTACCTAAGGCACTGTTTCTGCAGCTACACCATCGGTAAATATCAATTCCGGAAGTCGAGACTCTTCTATCAATGAGGCGACTGAGAATATGTCTAACACACGCGTCTGAACGGTAAATAGTTTATAGCGCGCAAGCTACCGTCAGAATTATGGCAGGTATGTTGCAAGAGCAAGAACAGTAAAAAAGGAAATAATAAATGAAACGATACTACATAAATACATATACTTACTATTTGGTTATCAATGACGCCAGACCAGACATTGATTTTGAATCGATGCTGAGACTTGTACTCCCACACAACAAATGGATTTTCTTCCGCATAATGGTGAAAATTATGGTTATTAAAGTACCCGTCTCTCGTGAACGTGCACTCGTCCGTCCATAGTATTCGTCTGGGAAATAGATTTTCTTGTTCGGTGCGGTCCAAAAACTTCCTACAAAAATTTCTGCGTGGAGCGTAAGCACGCAGAAGTAAACATTGCAGCTTTGTAAAATGGTACGGATGTTTTTTCTCGGCCTTTAAAATTTTGTGCACCGTGACATGAGAGATGCCCATCTCCTTGCCGATAGCCCTCGTACTCGTACGCGGATCCGCTTCCACCCGCGCTAAAACTTCTTCTTCCACTGCAGGTACTCGAACCGCACGTGGTCGACCTCCGCCCCCAACAGGTGAAACGCTACCAGTTTCACGGAGTCAACGAATAGCCGCGTTTATAACGTGGTGATTCGGGTGTCGCAAATTCGGGCATGCTTCAGCATTCGCGGCGGCAGCACGAGAGGCATTCTCGCGGTTCACAAAAAAGAGTCTCACCATATTATAATACTCCTCAGCGAAATAAGCCACGCCGCGATTGCCAGCCGTTGTTTCGAGATGTTGTTCGACTTTTTAAACAAATCGGACTGAGCGATCCATAAATAAAATAACCGTAAATAGCAACGCATCGTATTTTTTTTCTAACAGTATTTTATTTAAAATTAGTAAGATAGTCGACGTCTCGCCCCTCCTACTTATTCCTAGAATGCGTTTGGCACTCGACGCATTAAATACCAATAATCAAATTCTGTTAAATACTTGAGTGAAATACTCTTACAACGATCATAAGGATTAAAATAAAAATAATTCAATAATAATAACGAACATCTTATTCAAGAAAAAAACCTTCGTCTACACATATTTTTTTTATGAATTTTTTATGTATTGATAGTGATTAATTAGCATTATAGTGAACTAATTATTGAAAAAAAAAATAATATTTTCAAAAGAAAATTAACTATTTCAAAATCGAAATCTGATAGCTATAAAGATATAAATTGATATAAACTACCTATTTATTTGCATTAATCAGATTGGCTAAAAAATGATAAAATTATACCTTATGAAGTATGCTCACTTACTTATCTGGTTAATTTATCTCGAGGCATTACAAATTTCGATGAAATTTGTGTTAACATTTTGAGGTAATTTTTATTAGCATAATCGGGCAGGATAAATTGTAACGGAATTGTAAATGTAGTTTTAATAATAATTATCAATAAATAATTAATCTTTCTTTAATCGTCGTTAACCTTACGTCACTCAGCAAGTGAAAACTTCTCTGCTGCAAGTTGACTAGACGTTCTGGAAGTATAAGTATCCACCGTTAACTTGTGAAATCGGAGTTCACTTTAGTATGCTTAATTAATCTCAATAATATTTAAATAGATTTGCAGTGAAAAACACGCAGGCTCGTGACAGCTTAGTATTTTATATGGTATAGGGAAAAAAGGCGAAAGAATCCCTTAGATAAAGAATCGCGAGTTATATTAAACAAATAACGCATATTCTTAAGAAATAAAAGTATACATCATTATTAGTACGTTAGATGTTCGCGTGCAAAAAATCGACATATTACATCGAACATGTACCGCGCCCGTGAGAGCAAGACAGAGAGAGACAGAGGGCTTAAATTAATTACAATTAATCCCTTCCATGAGAGACTTGCGATTACACACGCAGCTATCATAGACCTCGCCGAGAGTATGCTGGCAGAGAAAACGTCGATTGAGTCCAGTCGAACGTACTGTCAGGGTGCAAAGGAGAGCCCACACACTCTCGGATCTCTTTTAAACCTCGAGGCACTATCACTAAAAATTAGCACTTGTGGCAGGCAGTGTACTGCGTACACATCCACAGACACTCGAATTGAAAACACAACTCGTCGCTACAATTCGATAGGACGAGGAGACGAGGTTTCTCCAGGGAAACTACTGTGCGTTGCGATAGCCAGAACTACGACGGGCTGCGAAACGCGTCGAGAGCAAGCGAGTTGATTAGTGGATTTTGCACAACTCGTCACAAAGTGTAACAAAAAGAAATGAATAATCGAGAGTTATGAAACGTCACACTCTCGATATTGTCATTCATCAACTTGTCCAATCTTTTTATAAAGAATTATTGGCGTACGTAAATATTTAATTTACCTCCTCGTACGTCAGATTTTAAAGCTTTAAATTTTTGCGTTTATCTACTAAGCTTTTCTTCTCGATAAGCTGCATACGCTGGGTCAGTATAAGTAAAATATACAAAACTGAGAATCGAGACACGCTTAACGCCTAAGCCTTTTATTAAAATACGCTGAATATTCTGACAGAGTAAGTACAACTAGAAGTATTCTCTGCCTTACTCAATATTTTTGGAAAAAGTATTTAAATAAGAATACGTATTAAATATGAAATTTATTTCTCCGTCATCGGAACTTTGAATCTGTGATTACTTTCTGAGCATGCCTTTTTTTTCAAAACTAGAACGAAATTTGTAAATGCTTATTAAGTGCATTTTCTACTAATTCCAGAATTAAAAAGTTTAAATTTTAAACTTTTCTAAACAAGCTTTCTAAATACGTTATAGGTCAATTTAACGGATAAAATCTGTGAATCGAGAGCGATAAAATTTGATTATTAAGGATAATAAGAGAACTCCTATCATAGATTTTTAATCTTAGCAGTACAGAGATACGTTATTTTCTAAACGAATACTTAATAAGCCGGACTGGCATACTCTGATATGGTATGTAACACACACAAGTGTTAACAATTGAATAAAATAAGCTCAATAAGAAATTAAAATGATATACCGAATTTAACCGAACGAATAGAATATAATATGCAAAATAATTTAGTTAATTAATTATTAGTAAACCGTTTACACTCGACTCATGCAAATTATTCAACAAAAGTATTACTCAACTTAAAGTTAATTAAATAAATTAGAATAGTATATAAAAGCGAAACAATACAATATCATATCAATGAGAGCGAGAGAGAAGAACGCGAGCGCCAGATGTGCGATTTAAGCACACACACGAGCACACACAATGAAGCCGCGAGGTGTTCGCGAATACGAAAGCTAAACCGTCGAGAAGAGAGAGAAATCGCCAGATGTCCGATTCACAAGAAGAATATAAAAGCGCGACCAAACTCGGACTCGAGACCACTCTTGTATCAGCTCTCCTAAACTAATATAAAGATCATTTAATTTAATATCCCGCTTTTCATTTTCTTTACACCTTCAAGGCTCTGCCGATTAGTTGGACGCTTATTGCAAGCACCAACGAACCCGTGCAGAGTAAACATTACAAGGGCATTTTTACTTCGCGGCTGGCGCGGAGAGTAGCACTCTACGCTAGTAAAGCGAGTAAGCATTGCGCTTCTCGCCAAACCTAGCGTATAGAAGTACAAATAATAATTCCTTTACGACTCATTGCGTGGTCGTGAAGGGACTTATTTAGTGTAAAATAATTGTTTCTGTCCTTACATCCTCTTTCTCTGTAAGTCGAGAAAGCATTGCGCTTTCTCGACAAACCAGGTACCCATAACTGGGTTTGTCACGAATAAGAAGGAAAAGTGATACACTTTTCCATCGAACCTCGTGAGAAGAGTGCAGGCTAACTTCTGTTTACTGTCCATTGCGCGACGGTAGATCGAAAGCCGCTGCAATATTTATCTGTTCGTAGTTTAAGTAAATTTGAGTGTTTTCGTGACGAATAGAGAGAGCATTGCGCTCTCTCTAAGAACTCATTACCCTTAACAGGGTGCTCTCTAGTGGGGTGCCTTGACATTGTGTCAGCTGCCGAACCTGGAAGAGTGAGAAGCCCTAGATCTCCGTCGTCTATCCATTACGCGATAGACGATACGAGCAAGGCAGCTCGAATATCCTCGCCGAACCCATCCCGGCCACATCCACTTAAGTTAGTACTTACTCCGCTGTAAGTATGCCACTGCGCGCGTACTTACATTCGGAATAAGGAAAGCTTCTTCCCGTTCTTTCCGGTCCATCGATTCCATTATCCCATGGAATAGGTGGGTCAATCGGGGTAAAACAAGAGTATCAGGGTGGCGACGAGCGGAGACCATTGCGCGTCTTCGCTACATCTCCGTAGCCCTGATACGTTTCGGGCGGGTATAAATTATAATCCAAAGCTTCTCCAGTGAATCCTGCTACGTCTAAAGACGATCCTTGATAGCGAAAGCTATAAAGGAATACCCTGTGACGCGTGTACGTCACAGACAAAGCAATGATATACCATATTCTCTAAATTTACTCATTATTTTACTCGATATTTTAATATAAAAAATATTTAAATCCTTTTAAAGTAGGATTAATGATCTTGTATTCCAGATTTGATATGTATACTGAAAAAATTGCGGGCAAGCAGCTATACTGCTATCAACATCTACTGCGCCAAATGGGGAGGATCATTTATCCTTGGCTGTGAGTAGACTGCTAGTCCGATATAGTTGCACTACTGTCCTTTTTGAGCGAGTGCGCTTCTGCTCGAGAAGCATGAATACATGCATATACGGCAACCTTAGTACTTCAAAAAACGGTGGCTATAGCTTATGAGCAAGTACGTGACCAGGCAAACGTGTAGCGATGTAGTATGTTTAGATCTGTGTTTAACTTCTAAGCGAATATTTATTAAACTGAGCTTCATACTCTGGAATAGTACAACGAGAAGGAACTCTACCTTGAAAATGTGTTCGTTATTATAGTCAAATGGTTGATCCAAAAAACAGAAGTTTGTTAAAAAAGATATTTCTGTCGCAGGAATGTACTTTTTTTCCTCTCTAAGCGCATTTCCTTAAAAAACCAGCTGCATACTTTAACAGAGTGAGTATGTAATAGTATGAGACTGCAAATCTAGTGCAAAAACACTATAATCTTCTTATTAATTTTTATTGTACACAAGCTTTTTTCAAAGACAATTTGAATTCTTTGAAACAGAAATTGATCAGACTATTATATCTTATAGAGGAGGTCAAGACGAGGAAGCTAAGCTATAATAAGCCCAATTAAAAGTGTGAGAAATTACTGTTTTGCCCGAAAAACTAAGAAAATTGTTTATTTCGCGTTAAGATTCGGTAGCTAAGGCACCGTCTCTACAGCTGCGCCATCGGTTCATATTAATTCCGGAAGTCGAGACTTTTCTATCTTGTAGAGGAGGTCAAGATGAAGTAATCAAGTGATAATAAGCCCATTTAAGAGTGTGTAAAATTACTTTTTGACCGAAATACTAAGAAAATTGTGTATTTTGCGGTAAGATTCGGTAGCTAAGGCACCGTCTCTGCAGCTGCGCCATCGGTTCATATTTATTCTCGAAGTCGAGACTTTTCTATCTTGTAGAGGAGGTCAAGATGAAGTAATCAAGCGATAATAAGCCCATTTAAGAGTGTGCAAAATTACTTTTTGACCGAAATACTAAGAAAATTGTGTATTTTGCGGTAAGATTCGGTAACTAAGGCACCATTTCTGCAGCTGCGCCATCGGTTCATATTAATTCCCGAAGTCAAGACTTTTCTATCTTGTAGAGGAGGTCAAGATGAAGTAATCAAGCGATAATAAGCCCATTTAAGAGTGTGTAAAATTACTATTTTGCTCGACAAACTAAGAAAATTGTGTATTTTGCGGTAAGATTCGGTAGCTAAGGCACCGTCTCTGCAGCTGCGCCATCGGTTCATATTTATTCCGACAGTCAAGACTTTTGTATCTTGTAGAGGAGGTCAAGACGAAGAGATCAAGCTATAATAAGCCAATTTAAAAGTATGTAAATTTACTGTTTTGCCCGAAATCCTAAGAAAATTGTATATTTCGCGTAAAACATTCGGTTGCTAAGGCACCGTTTCTGCAGCTGCACCATCGGTTAATATTAACTCAGGAAGTCGAGACTATTATATCTTATAAAGGAGGTCAAGACGAGGAAACTAAGATATAAAAAGCGCAATTAAAAGTGTGAAAAATTACTGTTTTGCCCGAAAAACTAAGAAAATTGTGTATTTCTCGTTTAGTTCCATAGCTACGACACCGATTCTGCAGCTGCGCTATCGGTTCATATTTATTCTGAAAGTCGAGACCTTACTATCTTGTAGAGAAGGTCAAGACAAAGAGATCAAGCTATAATAAGCCAATTTAAAAGTATGTAAAATTACTGGTTTGCCCGAAACACTAAGAAATTTGTGTATTTTGCGTTAAGATTCGGTAGCTAAGGCACCGTC